>BQNB010023737.1:0-61484 GCA_026074375.1 Tanacetum coccineum | reverse complement strand
GTGATAAAACTAAAGATCGTTGAAGCTCAGGTTGTTTAGACCTTTATTTAGGACAATATCAATGTTCATAAGTTATAAAAACAAAGATATTCAACAAGGTTTTCCATTCATACGTTTCATCCAAGCCACAATTCTAGACGATCAACTCTAGAACGGTTACAATCTAACAGGGATCAAAGATCCTTGAGGCTACACCAAAACACTAGATGTCTACATTGTACTGTGTGTACACACACACACACTTTTCTTGGATTTTCCATTCTGAATTACCTTCCAAACCTCATTGTCGATGTACTCAAGGTAATGCTCCATCTCCATAGCCCATATATCATACTCCTCCTTCTTCAGAATTGGGAGTTTGATATTTGAAATAGCAGTTGTTTGAGGAATCACCTGTTGTTGTTGTTTAGGTGCAGCACCAGTGTCTGATGCATCTTCATGGTTTGATGCTTCATCATCACTGAGGTGTTGTGAGAACTCATCATTAGCAGGTTGAGACATTTTGTAAAGAATTGTAGAAGAGTGTTTGTTTGTGGTTCTAGTGATTCTTCTTACTCAGAGTCCCTCTATAGGCTCTGATACCACTTGTAGGTCCTTGGTCTTGGATCTATATAGCCTTTGTAAGACAATAGCTAACTTGAATAAATCCAAATCAACTATGTGAGAGACACTGACTATGAATATCAAGTGTTAATGCGGAATCTTAACACAAGAATTAAGAAGAACAATAATACTAATTTTGCTATTGATTTCTATTAAGCTTCAATGCTTCTATATGATATATTAAACTCTATGCCGTAGGGTTCCTTTTATACACCAAGGAAACCCTAATGGGCTTTACAAACGTGTGAAAGGATAATACATATCCTTTTCTAAGATATCTCCTAAAATATCTCTAAGATAACTATTATCTCTATTATGTTACATAAACAGACTTAACTAAATACGACCAGTACTAACTATAGTACTGCCACTCTACCAGTACTAACTTTAGTACTGCCAGACTTAACTTAGTACTGCCAGACTTAACTTAGTACTGCCAGAACTAACTAATACTACCAGACTTAACTGTTATACTACCAGTATTAAGTCTTTTACAATATATTTCCCAACATTTTCCTTTAAAATGCTTAGTTTAAAATTTGTTTTTACTAATTAAATGCTCATAAGTTCTGTTTTAGCCTTAAAAAGTGTTTTCATCATTTTAAAGGGGTGTTTGGGTTAAGGCTCAAAATGGGTTAAGGATATGACAACGAACTTTGAGAAATTAGACAAATTTGAGGGGCATGACTTTAGGCGATGGCAGAAAAAGATGCATTTCCTGTTGACGACGTTGAAGGTGGTTTATGTGTTGACTACACCGATGCCGGAATTGGTGGAAGATGCAACAGTGGAAGCGATATGAATAAGGGCAAAGCGGGAGAATGATGACTACATATGTAGGGGACACATATTGAATTGTATGTCTGATTCTCTCTTTGATGTATATACGAATGTTGAATCGGCTAAGGAGTTGTGGGATTCACTTGAATCCAAGTACATGGCAGAGGATTCTTCAAGTAAGAAATTCCTTGCGAGTAATTTTAATAATTACAAAACGGTCGATTCTAGACCGGTCATGAAACAATATAACGAACTCCTTAGGATCCTTGGACAATACACACAACATGGCTTGAAAATGGATGAATCCATTTCTGTTTCGAGTATAATTGATAAGTTGCCTCATTCCTGGAAGGATTTCAAACATACTTTGAAACATGGTAAAGACAATTTGTCTTTGGTCCAACTTGGTAGTTTCACTTGCAGTATGAGGATCTATATGGACGGCAAAGACAGTGACAAGGGCAAGGGTAAGGAAGTTGGTGGACCCTTTGTTAATATGACATGTTAATACAAATATTCGCGCAAAAACGATATTTATATTTAATGATCTTCTTGTTTTGATAATCCATCCAATATATAATGTCATACTACGTATATAGTTTACGTAAACAAGTTAGTTAGTCGAAAGTTTACTTGTGAGCCGACAAATCACTTAAGGTATGAATATGACGTTATTAAACATAGTTAATGATCAAAGAAAAATATTATCATTTACATAAATTTTTTCTAACAAAATGATTTAAGTTAACACATGATTAATTGTAAGATAGCTTATTTAAATCAAAGTAGACTAAAATAGATTAACAATAAGTGAAAACAATCTTTTTACATCTTTTAACATTTGGAAAATCTTTCCTTATTGGTGATAAAAAATATTTTCTTCTAGAAGAATATATTAAAATAGTTTTAATAAGTACAAAACAATATTTTGTATAGATTTGAGGTTAATCACAAAATGACAAATGTTGTCCCAGCTCCACCCACGGATCCACCAAATACACTGGGCGGATCCAGGGTATGGGAGATCCGTGAGTCGCACGTATCACTCCTTTGGGACAGATTTGAATTTCAAAAATGATTGCCTAAAATACAACCTCAAGCTTTTATTTTTATTACTATCTTGACAAACTATTTTTCACACATTTTTATCTTTTGTATATTCTTTGATCATTATACTTGTTACATAAAAAATTTTTTCATACAAAGTGATCAACTCATTCCACTCTTTAGTGAAGAACACTCAAGAAGACGTCAAGCTTCAAGTGTTATTAGTTTAGTTGTGTCATCACGTTAGTGGTAATCATTCATCTTGTATATCTTGTGTTGTGTGTTGTGTGTTGTATGTTGTGTGTTGTGTGTATCATATGTGTATGATAGGTTAGTATTTAGGCCATAAAATACATAGTGTGTTAGATTGGTTCTATCTCAAAGTAGAACTCGGTATTTAGCTTGGTATCGGAAAAAGTGTAAGCGACGTGTACGGTTTTCTCCGCCTAAAGGGAGCTTGTTGACATAGTGAAGATAACTCTCAAGTTGGGTACTTGGGGAGTGGAGTAGGGCGAAGAGGAGCTTCGTAGCCGAACCAATATAAATCATTGTGTCATCGGTTTGATCTTTCTTATCTTTACTTGTTCATATCTCGTAGATTGTTTATTTACTTATTGCATCGCTATCATATACACTTGTGTATATCTCTTGAATTCACATAAGTCGA
Organism: Tanacetum coccineum; assembly: GCA_026074375.1. Classification (NCBI taxonomy): domain Eukaryota; kingdom Viridiplantae; phylum Streptophyta; class Magnoliopsida; order Asterales; family Asteraceae; genus Tanacetum; species Tanacetum coccineum. The sequence goes on along the minus strand of BQNB010023737.1, from coordinate 58,387 downwards.
CAATCTAAGTTTTAATTTTAAAATGGTAAAAACTATTCAACCCCCCTTCTAGTTTCCACAATTGGTATCAGAAGCCAAGGTCACCCAAGATCTTTAACGTATATTGTACATTAAAGCTTGAATCGATCTATGGATTCAGATAAATATCTAGAAGGGCAATCTATGCAAAGACCACCTCTTTTTGAAAGTGATCATTTTATCTATTGGAAAAATAGATTTGAAACTTATGTGAAAGCAAAAGATTTAGATCTTTGGCATATTATCTTGAATGGTGATTTTCCACCGGTTGCTAGAAACAAAGAAACCCAAGTTTTAGAAACGGTTCCTTTTGAACAACAAGATGATGATCTTAAAAAGAAACTTGCTAAAAATAATAAAGCTAAAATGGTTCTTTATAATGCTTTACCTAAAAAAGAATACGAAAGAATGTTTATGTGTAAAACGACTAAAGATATTTGGCAATCTTTATTAATCACACATCAAGGTAATAGCCAAGTAAAGGATAATAAAATTGAAACTTATGTTTAACAATATGAACAAATTTACTATCCTTGAATAAGAATTATTGTTTGCAGGTTTCTCAGATTATAACATATTATTACTAGTCTTAATAAACGCTCTTGATCGAAGGTTTCTCTATCAAGAAATATGTTAGGTTAAGTTTCTGAGGGCTCTACATTATAAATGGAGATCAAAGGTCACACCGATTGAAAATCATAAAGATTTGTCATCACTAGCTTTGACGAGCATATCGGCAATTCTAAAAAGTACATGAAGTAGTGATGAAAAAGGATTCCAAAATTTATAGAGGCAAAAAGGAAAGAGTTAAGTCTATTGCCTTGAAAGCTAAGAAAGAGTCTAGTGATGATGAAACTTCAACATCCAGAAGCGACGACGAAGAATATGCTACGGCCATAAGGAACTTTAAAAAGTTCTTTAGAAGAAAGGGTAAATTTGTCCGGCAACCAAGAGAAGAAAAGAAGTCATTCCGACAAAGAGATGAGAAGAAAGGAAAGAGTGTACGAACAATTTTTAGATGCAGCGATCCCAAATCATGTCATTTGCGATTGTCCAAACTCATCTCGCAAAAAGATCAAAAGGCCTTCATTAGAGGCTCTTAGAGCGATAGCGAAAATGACGTCGAAGACAAAACCAATGATGAAACTTGTCTCATGGCTCAATCGTCAAATGAGGTAACTATTAACTCTTCTCATTATAGTGATAATGCATCTTCTCTTGATAATGATAGTTTTCCAATAGAATATGATAGCTTATGTGAAATTAGCTTAAAAATCATTAACAAGAATAAAATTTTGAAAACTAAAAGAGATCTTTTAGAAAAAGAAATTTTTAGAATTGATACGAGGAATATTAAAAAACTTGTGAGAAGTAAATAAAAGTTGAGATTACATGTAAGTCATGTGAGGAACTTAAATCGGAAAACGCCATACTTAAGGAAACTCAAGTTAAATTTGATAAAAGTGCTAATTCACTAAGAGAAATGTTAAACAATCAAAAGTCACCTAGTTGCAAAATAGGTCTAAGATTTGATAGCGATAAAGCATCAACAAGCGGAACTAAAACCATGAGTTTCGTTGGATCGTCCGCTGAAAAAGGGACGGACGGATCCACCTTTCGCAACTATGGCAAAAAAGGGACAAAACACGTTTTTAGTCCACCTATGTCTTCTAGATCGGATTTTGTTATTACTAGGAAGAAACTAATACATAATAGCATTAACGAGTCAAAGAAACCGTCTTTAAAACCATCACCTAAAAGCGGTATAGGTTATGTTAAAACCGAGTCTAGATCAAAAACACTCCACCTAAAAGAAACATCTCTTCTCAACCAAGATACAACACACCTCAATCTAGGAGAAACTCTAGACAACCAATTCATCAAAACCTTTACCCTATGAATTGGAAAAACCAACAAAAAATTAAAGGCTTCGTACATATAGAAATTATTCCATTTTCAATATCCTAATCAATTGCAACAAGTTCAAGGGATGCACAACACTAACATTTTTAGACCTATAAGATATTAGGGACTAAACATTTGAATTTGTTTTTGTTCAAATAGGTGTGCTTGAGAACATGCTTGGAACCGGATGAGTGGATCAAAGATAGTGGTTGCTCTAAACATATGATCGGTAACAAGAGTTTAATCTCTACCTACAAATGAGGCTTCTCCGCCAAGTGAAAGGAGCTCGGTGACTAGTGTTTAACAAACTCTCGAATAGGTGACTCGAGGAGTGGAGTAGGGCAAGGAAGGTGTCCTTGTAGATGAACCACTATAAATACTTGTGTCCCGGTGAACTCATTCTACACTCTATCTTCTCTTTACTCGTACATCTCTTACTTCTTAATTATCAAACATCAATATCTAGATCACTTCACTTAAAGTTTCAAACAAAGTGTTAAACAAGTTTTAAAAGGCCAAATACTTTAGAAAACTATTCAACCCCCCCCCCCCCCCCTTCTAGTTTTCCACAAACTCTACCTTATGGCATAGAAGACTTGGTCATGCAAATACGCGTTTAATTCAATCGTTGTCATCTAAAGAATTAGTTAGAAACTTACCTAAGCTAAAATATGATATACATTTTTCTGATACTTGTAAAAATGAAAAGCAAGCTCATGCAAGTCATAAAGCTAAAAATATGGTTTCTACTAAAAGATGCTTAGAATTATTACATATGGACTTATTTGGTCCATCGGCAATTAAAAGCTATGGAGGTAATCTATACACCTTCATTGTAGTAGATGATTATTCTAGGTATACATGGACTAGATTTTAAAAGACTAAAAATGAAGCTTTTGAAAAATTTGAAATATTAAGTAGGAAAATTCAAAACCAACTAGGTAGTTCTATAATAGCTATTAGAACTGACCATGGTCGGGAATTTGATAATGAAGTACAATTTAGAGCTTATTGTGATGCACAAGGCATTACTCATAACTTCTCTGCTCCACGTACTCCACAATCAAATAGGGTAGAAGAAAGAAAGAATAGGACCTTACAAGAGATGTTTAGGACCATGCTTAATGAACAATCCATTCCACAAAATTTTTAGTGTAATGTCGTCAATACGTCAACTTATATACTAAATAGAATATTAATTTGACCAATACTAGGAAAAACTCCTTATGAAATATTTAGAGGTAGGAAACCTTCTTTAGAATATTTTAAAGTATTTGGAAGCAAGTGCTTCATCTTGAATACTAAAGACTATCTAACCAAGTTTGACCCAAAGTCATGCGAAGGTGTTTTTCTAGGGTATTCTAAAAATAGTAAAGCTTATGTAGTACTAAATAAACATACAATGAAAGTCGAAGAATCACTCAACGTGACATTCGATGAAAGTCCTCCTCCTACCAAATTATCACCATTGGTTGATGATGATTTTGGAAAAAAAGAAGCCATTAGAAAGAATACCAAAATAGTAAATATTAATAATGAAGAAGATGAGTCGATAGAAGTTGACGAAATCGTTAACATTAAGGAGTCCAAAAATCATCCACTAGATCAAGTCATAGGAAATCTTAATCAAAGAACCTTAAGATCTCAAGCCCAAAATCATAGTAATTTCTTTTGTTTTATATCTACAATAGAACCCAAAAATGTCAATGAAGCATTAAAAGATGAAAGTTGGGTTGTAGCTATGCAAGAAGAACTAAATCAATTTGTAGCTAATGATGTTTGGGAATTAGTCCCTTTACCTATAAGTCAATCCGTCATAGGAACAAAATGGGTCTTTAGAAATAAATTAGATGAAAACGGTATAGTATCTAGAAATAAGGCTAGATTAGTAGCACAAGGATATAATCAACAAGAAGGTATAGATTATGATGAAACATATGCTCCGGTAGCTAGATTAGAGTCAATTAGAATACTTCTTGCTATTGCTTGTGCAAATGATTTTAAATTATATCAAATGGATGTAAAAAGTGCTTTTCTAAATGGTTTTATAAACGAAGAGGTTTACGTTGCTCAACCTCCGGGGTTCATTGATTTTCAAAAACCAAACTATGTTTATAAACTTAAAAAGGCTTTGTATGGTCTTAAGCAAGCTCCCAAAGCTTGGTATGATAGACTAAAAGCATTTTTGATAAAACACGAGTATTCAATGGGAATGGTCGATAACACACTTTTTACTAAGAAATCAAAGTCACATCTTATTATTGTTCAAATATATGTCGACGACATTATATTTGGTTCCACGAGTCAAAACTTGTGTGATGATTTTGCAAAAATCATGCACGACGAGTTTGAGATGAGTATGATGGGGGAGTTGAACTTCTTCTTGGGTCTTCAAATCAAACAAATGGAAGACGAAATATTTTTCAATCAATCCAAGTACATCAAGGAGATGTTAAAGAAGTTCGGGTTGGAAGATTCCAAACCAACCAAGATGCCAATGTCAACGGAGGTCAAGGTCACTAATAACGATGAAGCCGACTTCGTGGATAGCTCTAAATATCGAGTTATGATTGGTAGTTTACTTTGTTTAACTGCAAGTAGGCCCAATATTATGTTTAGTGTTTTCTTATGTGCTCATTTCGAAGAAAATCCTAAGACTACCCATTTAGAAGCCGTTAAGCGTATATTTAGGTATATTAGAGGAACTAGTCACTTAGGATTATGTTATCCGAAAGGAACCAGAATAAAAACTATAGTTTATGCTGACTCTGACCACGCGGGCGATTACGTTGATCACAAAAGAACTAGTGGCATTTGTACGTTCATGGGATGCTGTTTAACATATTGGTTCGCTAAGAAACAAACATCCCTTGCTATCTCCATGACTGAAGCCAAATAGGTCTCCGCCAGAAAGGCATGTCAACAAGCACTATGGATGAAACAAGCTCTCGTCGACTACGGCATACGCCTAGACGACGTTCCAATTATGTGCGACAATAAAGGCGCTATCGACTTAAATAAAAACCCCGTACAACACTCTAGAACTAAACATATAAAAATCCGTCACCACTTTCTACGCGACAACGTCCAAAAGGGCAATATCTCTATCGAGAAAGTTGCATCAGAAGATAATATAGCCGAAATATTTACTAAGCCTTTAAAACGTGAAGTATTTAATTATTTAAGATTAGTATTCGGAATGATGGAACTTAATCATGCTAGTGTCTTTGTCATCCAAAAATAATCGTAAGCGAAAACTCTAATGAAGTAATTATTCATTATTCAAAAGATGTTAGTTCTCATTACAAGTTTCAATTACAAAACTTCAGATTCATGACATAATGAGATTTTTATTTTAATAGATAATGGATATATCAATAAAATGACCATAGATATCTTCAAAATCTACATGTATGGTCAACACATGAAAATTACGAAATCGATTATAAAGGACGAAAAGAACAATCATCGAATGGCAACTCACACTTATGTTAACGATGTTTTGTTAAGTCTAAATGTTCATAAATGATTGTGTTATTATTTTTTGGGTAAAAGGGACTCTCCCTAGTAAAATATATTACTCTAAAAATCAGTTAAGTACAATGGAATGTGGCTGATATACCACATTAACCTCAATCGCTACCTTGAACTACCACTAGCCAACGGTGACATGCCACCCCAGCCAAAAATTACACATCACCTAAAACACCAATAGGAAAATACCCCATGATGTTACATAAACAAAAAAACACGGACATAAAAATCACTTAAAGCAAGCCATACCATACGTTGTAGATGAGAGAATCTGGAAGTGGGAATTTTTTTGGGAGAGGGGTGGAGGGGGTCACACTCACCCCAATTGTGTGTGTGGTACACCTTGATTCAATGGCGACAAAAAACTCTTGTCCGCTTTATACTTCTTGAATCGACACTGTCAATTTATTTGAGGCGAACAGAAGATATGATACATCATTAAGCTGCGCAACCGGTCGTTTTGATTTCCTAAACAAACCGCAAATTTCGTCTTGCCAATTGTAATAAGACATGCCACAACAAACAATTATACACAATCACACTTCTAGCAGTCTTTCGTTTAGATATGGGAACAAGATGGACATAAGGGAAGCATAAAGAAGCTGAGATCCTGATTAAGGATAGTCAAGACCTTCAAGTGATCCTTAACATGATTAGAAAAAAAAACATTCAAAGAACTAATGATCGTGAGTATCCTAGTACGTTCACATAAGAGCACAAAACGGAACATTCGAATGATCAAGGTATCTTGAGTATGAAGCTTTAGCGATTATCTTAGTCTAGGTGGATACGGAGTGACGCGGAATGCAATTAGAAAACCACAAATACATCACTTCAATCCACTTTATCTTGTCTGGGACGAATGCAATCAAAGTAATAGAAACCAAAAAAAGGATTAACAACCACATTTTAAGATCACGCCATTCCAAAAATATCCTCTAATTCTGTAAACAAAGGGACCCGAGATGTTAAGGTTAGTGGTATTTAGAAACTCATTCTATGGGAAATGCCCCTCATAGCATATTCACGTACCTTGGTAAATGCAATAATAGCCGCCATATGAATATAACTTCAATTGAAATCACATCCGAGTGAGGGCTTTTTGAACAAATTTTATCAAACATGCAAATCACTGTAGAGGCCACGAATCAATACGATGCAAATAAAATCATGAAAATAGGTCGAATATGGAGCAATTTCACCAACCCATGTATAATTACCCCGCAAGGATATGTCTCAAAAACCTCTGTTCCTAATAGTTTAAAGTATGGATCCATTTTATCCATTTTTGAAACAAAAGGAGAAGATCGAATGGCTTAAGGTGGGTGACTCTAATTCTGCTTACTTCATAAGTCAGTTAAGAGTCGAATTAGTCATAGCCGAATTGATGTGTTATAATTGGATGGTGTTGTCCATAAATCAAACAAATATGTTTCTGGTGATTCAAGTTCCTAATGATTTGTTGTCATTAGGAGACATTTTAGGTCAGCACGTGGATACGAATCATTTAGTACCGTGGAGTATTTCCAAACAAATTAGATTCTTAATAAGGCGGCCTGTTATGGTTGTCCTCTGTTACTCAAGAGGTTAAGGATGGCAATTTTCTTATGGGAGAAGATAAATCCCTGGGTCCGGATGGTTATACGGCTGCGTTTTTTTAAGGAGGCGTGGGATATTATGTCTAGTGATGTTACGAAAGCGGTACAGGAGTTCTTTATTAATGGGAAACTCCTTAAAGAGCTTAATCATACGATCATTGCCCTTATTCCTAAGGTATCTTCACCGTCTCGTATCAATGATTATCGCCCTATTTCTTGTTGCAATGTGTTATTTAAATGCATCAGCAAGATTATTGCTAATCATATAAAGGAGAGTTTGAAAGTCTTGGTGAGTCTGAATCAGTCGGCGTTTGTTCCGGGAAGAAAGATTTTGGATAATATTCTCCTTACGTAGGAGCTTATGCAAAAACGATATCTGGTCCGTTTTTTTCTTTAGTGTGCCCCAGTCGTGTTTTAAAGTTGACATCCAGAAGGCTTATGATACTGTGGATTGGGGTTTCTTGAGGTTTTAATGACGTTCAGGTTTCACCATCGTATGGTTGCTTGGATCATGGAATGTTTTACCACTACTTTATTTTCTATCAGCATCAATGGTGTTCTCCATGGCTATTTTAACGGTAAGAGGGGGCTTCGACAAGATGATCCTTTATCTCCTTATCTTTTTACCCTTATTATGGAGGTTCTTACGCTAATGTTGTCTAGACGTGTTCGTGATTCAGAATTATTCACTTACCATCGTTATTGTTTGGAATTGGAGATTGTGAATTTGTGCTTTGCGGATGATCTCTTCCTATTTGCTCATGGGGATAAAAATTCAGCAAGGGTTATTTGGAGGTGTTGGTTGTGTTTAAGCTCTTGCTTCGGGATTAAACATCCTAGCTTTAAAAAGCCGACTTACTTTTGCATGTTCTTAACACACTTACTTGCTATTCTTCAGATGTCTCCCCATTGAAGAAGGTCGGCTTCGGTCAAGTACTTGGGGGTCCTGTTGATTTTTTAGCTTGTTTATCGGGATTGTAAGGATCTTATCGATGAGAATCAAAAAAAGGATCAAAATTGGAAATAATAAGTCTCTTTCCGGCAGCGGGAAGCTCTAATTGGTTCAATCGTGTCTTGGATTATGGCATGTCTATTTGGGTTCGGTGTTTATTCTTCCTTCTCGCATTCTTCTTGATATTGAACAATTAATGCATAGTTTTATTTAGTGTCAAGGTAAGATGATGACAGGGAAGTCTAAAGTTGCTTGAGAGGTGGTTTGCATGCCTAAAAGTGAAAGGGGTCTTGGGGTTAGGAGGCTTGAGCTTTTTAATAAAGCTCTTATGATTTCGTTTAAAATGATTGTTGTTATTGTAAGGGTCAAACTTATGCTAAAAGATAAACACTCCTAGTAGGTTGTAATACATTGAAATTCCATCCGGGAAATTCATGACAATGTTGTTCGGTTCACTCATAAAATTAGACGTTGATCTGAAAATTATAATCTCATACCCCTAATAGTATGTTATAAACATGCAATTGCCAAAACCACAACACTATATCTCAATTTGCTCAAAAATCAACTATGTCGTATTTTTGGAGACTTGCGGACCACGGATCCACCATAAGGAGATTCGTGCGTTATTTAGGTGGATCCGTGCGTCACAGATCGCGAGTAAATAACTGATTTTAAATAAATTGAGACCACAACAAGTATTAAACAAACACACTCATGAACTCAAATACCAAAACCCTTATACAAACATAACATAAATCGGCAATTAGAGCAATTAATCTACATGGATAATTAACAAAATCTCAATCTATAACAATATTGTAAGTGAAATCATCTTATTTCTATTTAATTTAATATCTAGGATTTTGATTTTGATCAAATCACATAATTTGGGGCTTTCAAAAATGTTTCTTGTTATTTTCATGCAATTAGAACTATGATATAACAATATATAACTACTATAATACACAAGCAACATAATTGAAGCGATTCGCCAAAAATCAATTTTTGACAAAAACCCCAGGTTATGATTTTTACTTCTAGGAACTTTTCGCAAATACAAAGGGGTTGTTTAACTACATTGTTAATACAACGCAAAAACTTTTTTTTCATGCATTAAGACTCTTAAATGTATATACGAAGTGCTTAAATCATAAGATTTTTTGTTCCTTTCATTTTTGAGCATATCATATTAGGTTGTTGCATTAAGGTTTGCTTATTACTAGTACTATCACTATTTTTTATTTTATTTGAGTCAAGCAAACCGCACACCTAAATCAAGTCCATATAGACATACTTACATTGTATTTTTCACTTATCGAGTCATTATCATAATTTCTCATTGAAATCACTATACATCACATAGGTACCAAAATGCCAAGAATTACCAATAAGGACTTACAGAAAACCCCACTTATGCTCCAAAACAATTTACAATGATCCCAACATGCCACCTGAATAACTTGGGATATTATAGGACTTTAGTGAGTTAGATATGTTCTTGAAGGGAGGAGAACCATTGATCCTATCTTACTACAATGGACCTGATAGTGATGACTTAGTGGCAAGTTACCTCCTTAGGTTTTGATTTCTTGCTATCTCTAGATGAGCAAATTTGTTCTAGGTTAAATCTTTGAGTTTTACAAAACTCTTAAGCTAGAAAGAGACTCCAACAACCATTTCTCAATCCAATTCGTTATCAAAAATAATCATTTCAACCTCTCCCTTGCTCAATTTCGAGCTTTACTTATCTCCTAATCAAGGGATTTGTATTCTCTACTGATGCATGGGGTCTTGATGAAACTTGGAATATCTTGTGAAATTGAACCTTACAATCACGTCTTCCTGCATGGGGATCTTGATGATATCCGAACCTAAATCATAGAATGAAACCATTCATGAAAAGATAGACTAAGAGGGAAAAACACCATCACTAAAATGCCAAAACAAATCAAAACAAATAAGCTCTTTGATAACCTTAGGCCTTAAGAACTAGTCGATTAGGGAAAATGTCATTCAGCCATATGAATAGAGCCATATCAAGCAGTTATGCCTTTGATGTTGTATTGCATAGAAAATAGATAACCCTTCCAACCTTGCTCCTTCATATCAGGAGGATATACTTCTCTTTAGGGATAGACAGACAAAAGTTCTACCCTATGGCATGTCTTAATGTCTCTTTAAGAACCTTAAAGCAACATGGCACTAAGGGTTTATTGATGAAAGTAAATATTTGTCCCTAGGAAAATGTCCTCACTTAAGGCAAAACAACCAAAGAAACCTCCACCAAAAAAAACTAGGAATGTAGGAAAATCTAAACGGACTCAATTGACCACCTCATCTTCAACTGAATCACCACCTTCGGATAATAAAGACTTGCCTAGTACTAAGCTTTCACCTAGATCTTATCATGGGGCTCTTAAGGACGATCCTAACATGTCCAAGGAGCAAAGGGAGACAAGAGGGGTGTTTAAAAACTTGGGTAGAGCATTGCAAAACTTTGCAAGGATATTGAAGAAAGGATGTCGTTAAAGAAAGACTTGTTTGTGAAACATTTTAAGTGTTTTATCAATGTTTCTTTGGATTATTAACTTGTTTACTTGAATTTGCATGCGTACACTAGATGTTGAAACTACGTACTCTCCTTATGATGCTATGCTCTATGAATATCTAATCATATCGATGTTATTTGGTAGATGTATGATACTTGCATGATAATTTATTTTGTGTTTGGGGTGCAAATCTAAAAATGATGTTCTGGTCATTTTTGTTGAAGTTTGCGACCTACGGATCCACCATTTGGTAGATCCGTATGTTATTTTGGTGGATCCGTGGTTCACTTAGTCCAGACGACAAAATTCGAATTTTCTTGATTTTTAACTTTTTCTACTTTATCTTATAACCATGCTATATGATACTATGTGGGATCTTAAACCTTAGGATATAACATGTTCTCCGTATAATCCAAGAACTATTATACAATTCATATCACCACTTTCTTCTTATAATCATCACACTCAAACACCATTTTCTTTACATTTTGTATCACCCCCAAATTGGGTCGCAGCAGAATATGAGTTGAGAGTGTTACTTCATAGATCAATAGCACAAGATATATATAAGAACAACCATTTAAAAGTCGTTTAAAACTGATACATTGGATTTAACAAATTGTATGTTACAAAGCCCGAAGCTTCACTTGTTCGTTGTTCAAAATACAAAAATTCTTTAAAATGTAATGCAACCAAATCTTTAATGCATATGACTTCCAAAATAACGACCACCAATGTATCCCTTGTCTTGTACCTCATTGATCCCTCGAGAAAACATGCTTTAAAATGTCAACAATAATGTTGGTGAATTCATAGGTTTGTAAAATGTATAATGTAGGACCGCAAGATTTCCCCATGATAATGCAACAGATGCAAACATCATAAAATGTAATTACTTTCCTAAGCTCATGACACTGAAGCTCGACATGTATGAATTGCAATATAAATTACCAACATTGCCCGTGATGATGTTCTAACCCGCAACATCCCGAATCCGACATGGTATACGTTCGTTGTCTGGCATACCAGCACAATGAGCATGACTCACCCGAACGGGGATGCCAATCCCAAATAGATCTATTTATAACTCATTCTCGCTCAACAAACAAGTAATTGAAAGTTCCTTGCTAATGGGCTCAGAGGGTTATCGCTACTTAGGCAAACACGTAATCGTAATGTAAAATGTCCACTTGCGTCCAATTGTAAAACATGCATATGTTTCTCACCCCAAAACTTATAAATCATTATAAATGTAAAATGTGGGCTATGGAATCTCTCCTTGAGTGAGTTGAATCGATATGAAATCACTAAGAGAAAATGTGTCATGAAATGCACCGAATGCAACCTTATTAAATTATAGGTCGTTATGGCGTATAAGTACTATGAATAACTAAGAACCAATATAATATTAAATAGTACATCATCACTAATTGCTATTGTGAATCATCTTTTAGTAAAGTAAAAAACGTTTATAAATATATCTTTAGTAAAAACGGCGTAACTTTCTCGTTTTAAGTCTGTTTCTTACGTTTCTTATGTCCACGCTTTGTATTAAGACGATGTATCAAAATATTACATTTTCATATTTTAAGTACTTTAGTGTACAGTACTTTATGGTTTTTTTTTTCTCCCATTGCCAAACCTTTTTTATAAATTTATTTTTATAAATTAACTATCGGAACTTGTAACGTCTATCTTATTCGTTTCTTAACTCGATTTTAGTGATTCTTTTGAGCACGTCTTTGTAATTAAAAGTTTTATCTAACTATGTATTTTCCAAAACGTATTGAGATGGAATAGTGATTTCCTATATAGTTTATAATTATTATTATTAAACTTTAATTATCGTAAACATGAAAAATCAGTACGCCTTCGTTATTGATCCGCAAAAATTTGATTCTTAGGTTTTGGAATCCTAAAAATGAATACCTTCTGTGAAAAATAATAATATTATTTTTTTAAGATTTTGAAAGTTGTAGAGTTTTTATACAATGTTTTCTCTTATAAAAACATATTTTATTGAAAACTCATAAATTACGTAACTTCTTCGTTACAAATCGGATTTTCGAGTTCCTTACATATTTGAATCCTCATGAGATGTAGTATTTTATAAAAATATAAAATAAACACTTTATATTTCGAATTAAAACATAAAGTTTTGAGTTCTTGCATAAAAATTGTTTTAACTTATTTTTACACACTTTTTTTGGCTTAAGTTGATAAATATTACAAGTCCTCTAACTGGATCAATAAAACCTTGTGTATATTTATACGTCCTTTAATGTATTAGTCAACAAGTAAGCCAAGAATCACAAGATCAACAAGTCTACATACTTATTTGTTCATAATATTTAATAAGTAACTTTTAAAGTAACTATTTCACATATACTTTTTATAACCAAACCATACTTGTATAAAGCTCATACTTCCATTATAACATGATCTTAACATTAATATAACATGTGAAAAGTTATAAAACCCATGAAAAAATGTAAAAATCCATTTTACATGTTAATAATATTCCTAGATGGTGATTCACTATATAAACATAATATACATATGAAATCATAAATGTAAAGAGTTTAAGGTTTTTAGATAACCTTAATATGGTGTAGGATGATGAACAACAAGATCTAAACCTTAGTTTGAAAACCCTAAATTAAATGAAACCCTAATCCTAAACCTTTCTTGATTAACCCTTTGTAGGTTCCCGATTAACACTTCACTTCATAACACGAATCAAAACAAGAAAGGAGAAAGAAAGATGATTAGTTTAGAGAGAGAAGGAGAGAGAGTTGAGAGAGAAAAGAGAGAAAAGATATATTGAAAATGAATATACTAGACTATTATGAGATTTAGTATTCTTTCATATGGAAAAATATCTATATATATTCTACGACGAGTGGGATATTTAATAGGACTCAACTAGGGTTTTGTTTGGATTAAACGAAATATACAATATTAGAATTTAACTATCGAGCCCGATTTCCGATTATATTCTATTACAAACATTAACTAATTAAGAACCGAGTCCATCGTAGAGTGACGAGCTTCCTATGTTTGACTCAATAAAATTGAGGCTAACAATCTCCCCCGAAGTGAGTTCTTGAACACAGGAACGAGCTTCCTTTTTTGACTCATAAAATTGAGGCTAAAATTCCCACGAAGTGAGTTCATTGATGAACTCCTTCATGTAGATTGTGAGATTGCTTTATTGTGTGTAGCTCGAGTCTTCTTGGTCTTGTCTTCGTTATATTTGTAGGCTTGTTCTTCAGGCTTTGCGATCTTGACTTTGAGCTTTGTCATTGTCTTTATGTCTTTGCATCTTGCGATCTTGTGTCTTTGACAACATGCTCATACCTTTTGCATTATCTGAAAGCTTTTAAATCAGGTTAGCTGAAGTCTTTGTCTTTAAATCTTTAAGTTCTATGATAGTTTGTCTTTGCAAGATTGAGGCATTTGAATGGGATTGAGGTGACATTACCACCGTTTGACCTGCATGTTTACGTTAGTGAAAACGAGAAATTGATTAACCCGAAAATCAATGTCGTGACACTCGTTAAAGTGTTTTTATAACCAGCGAGAGTGTCATGTGTTATCAAAATTCATCAACAGGTCAATTCGTTTACTGACCAAAATCGTTATCTAGTTGTCACAAGTTGATTTCATTTATAATTCTCGTCAAGTCACCTACCGCAGTGCTGTTTGATGATGACACTGAAGGATTTCATTCGTCATTGTGGATACTTAAGAGTACACTCTGAATGTTCTGGCAATTTACAATGATATTGCGTTAGGACTCTTGATAACAGCTTGTGAAACTGGTTGATGTTCAACAAGTGTTTAAATGGAATGTGTTCCTAACGAGATTTTGATTGATCCCTCTTGGCTCTAGACTTGATTAGTGGCTTTTGGTTTTAGTATTCAGAGGCTGGAGAGTTTTGCCACCTATTCAATATCAACGATCTGGAATGAGATGTCCTAGATAACGAGTGTATCTCCGTGACAAATGAGAAATGTTTCTGTTGAGAAGAAACCGAATGGCTGGGATGGGTTGTGCAATGCATCACTGGGTCATGATGTCATTTTCAATGTCAGCAATCAATTGTGATTCTGACCGCTATGTATTTGACCCGGTTTCTGCTTAAAGTTGTGTGGAGGGCTTCTTTCTTAGACCCTTTATCCATACATTCTTTTTAATTCTTCAACGCCTTTCAATGCTTACAAGACTTCTTTCTAAACACGTGTTGTGATTGTTCAGTGTAAAATCAATCTTAGTCGGCATTTATCTCCCATATTCAATTTCAATCTCCAATCATACCTAAGGAATGTCTTTCTATCTTTGGATTATGCTTGGGTAGAATCCTCCGGGCCCCCGTGGGGGCTTGGTGGGATCATAGATTGATTCCTAAACCTAACCACCTTATGACTTTGGATTCGTAAATGAAATTTAAGATGTATGGTTGGGTATAGATCAAACATAAAACCTTTTTTTCCTGTTCAGCAATAGAGTCGAATAGCTTCATATTTTTATTTCATGTTCTCCCTTATTTTAAAATAATAAACACTTAGTTTTGAAAATACCTTGTGATAAAATCTGTCTTGAAAATTCGTGGGAGGAAAATATTTTAAGCATGATTGGTTTAGTAACTTTTGATAATTTGTTTTGTATACATAGAATGGTCGTTGTTATGTATCCAAGAACATATAAACTTTGTTTTTCGAAAAACTCCCCTCAAAAATTGAACACCAATTGAGAAATTGTCTTCTTTTTAAAACATTGTGAGTGGATGGAGTGATGAAAACACACAATTTTGAAAGATTATGATATTGTCCATCGAGAAATTCTTGAAAAAATTGTGTTCAACTTTTTGAAAAAACCAGTTGTTATGAGGACTTCCTCTTCTAACGGTAAGGGTCAGCGCATGTAACGTTCACTATCTTGTCTTGAGCTAAAAACATTGAATGTCTTGTAATAACAGCTCAAGACCGAGAAACGTTAATTTTCTCGTTGTGAGGATAAGCTATAAACCTTCCTTTATTTGAAGTCTGGGTTATGTACTGACATTTGCACATAAGCCATTTAGAAAATTAGAAATGACATGTTTTGAAACTATTTGCAACTCTCGCTCGAACTTCATTTACACACCCGTGTCAATGTTAATCGACATTTCGAAGCACCTAAATGTTATCGATTCCAAGAGACATGTCGAGAAGATTCTTTTTGGAAATTTTCTAATTTTCTGATTTTGTATATATTTACCTGTTGTCCTCAGCATTGCTATATGATGGTGGAATAGTAATTCCAACTCTTGTCTTGATGTAGCTTTCTTGTTTGCTTAAGGAACAACTTTTGGAACCAGCTTTGAACTTGACTATTCATTGCTGTGGTCTTGAATTCCGAGTTCTGAACGGTTATGATCAGAAGTCATTTGATGAAGACCGAGGCTTGATCTGTTGCGATCAAATGTCTTTTGAACTTTGAGGAACGAGGCCTGAAGTGTTATTGTCAACAGACACCATTTGTCATTTACGACCGAGGCTTGAATTGCTGTGTTCAACCGTCATTTGAACATTGAGGAACGGGGCCTGAAGTGTTAATTTCAGCAGACACCATTTGAACATTGATGACCGAGGCTTGAACTGTTGTGTTCAAACGTCATTATGTGATCATCAGATCAAAATTCCTTGAAGCCCTATTTTCTGAGATATCTGTCTTTTCAGCAACCAAACTCTGAGTCCTTCCTCTATAGGATTGAACGATGTACCTGTACTTAAGGAGAGTTACTGCAATGACATTTAAGAGCTGTTTGCTTTCACAGTGGTAGTGATATGTGCATTTTGAACCTATTTGGGGGTTCACTTTCAACCTTTGTTGATGCTAGTGGAGATGTCTTTCCTGTTGGACCCCCCCATCTAAGACAACAGTTTGGAGAATTCTACCGTTGGTTGCGGGGGGGTGAGCACCTAAGACAAGATCTAGGACTTGTTGTTTTCTCATGCACAGTGGTAGTCTTTTTGATTGAAAACCTATGTCCTTTTGGGATCTGTCTTTTTGGTTTCGTTGCAACCCTTATTTGCTCTACGGGTTTGTTTCTGTTTGTTGTCTTATTGGATGGAACCTTAGCACGCGAGTTGACTTCTTCAGGGAATTTTTATTACACAAGGTCATGGTTGGCATTAAAGACACATTTCTGAATGTCGAGCAAAAATAGTGTTTGGAGTCAAAAAAATTTTCTAGGGATCCTAGAGTCGTTCCTTGTGCCTTTTTCTTAGCTCCGTCTAGGTATGTGATTTACTGAAACAATGGCGTTTGAGCTATACCTAGATGAGCTTTGTGCAATCATGTGATGAGGTTTTGCAGGGGCAGATTCTCTTCTCTTAGGCAAATGATGTGTAGTGACTGGTTTTGACAAGTCGTTGTTCACATCAACTTGGGAGGCAAACCGTGGTTGAAATTCTAAGTTTTCAGACTTTAATGCAGTCGTTGTCTAACAACGATTGGTTTTTGAGTGTTGTCCAATGGTTTTCCCAGTATTGATGGCTTTGCAAACATTAGTATTCACAATTTTTCCTGTTAGTTTCCTTAACTTATTTTTAACTGCTGCAATTGCAAACCCTTTTTCTGAATATGAGCTAGTACTTTCAGCATTTATTTTGACTTTTGTTCAGTTGTGCATTAAAGAGTCATTCTGGTCTATGGTCTGAAACTCGTGTCCTTTTGATAGAATCAAAAAGATCTTGTAAGTCTGTTTTAAAGATGCTCATTTCGTATGCAACTGCTAATCTCTGCAAGTAAATTTTAAGCCACACTATGTTCAATTCGATTTGATGTTTCAGTTACAATCGTTGTCATTTTTAAATTTGGCTTCATTACTTTTTCTTTTAAAAATTTTTTTTTTGAACTCTGTTGCCCATGATTTTAAAAACATTGTTTTGCATTTGTAGTGCAGATTAATCAATGGCTTCGAGTTTTGCAAATTCTTTTAAACACTGGGCACAGTCTTTTTGAGACAAACATTTTGCAGACTCGAGTAAAATGATTTGAAAGATGTAGTTATCCTGTTATCAGTTAATTTTAGAAGGCAAAGGACGTATGTCATGACATTGTTCAGGGGCCTTTATGTCAACCTCTCTTTCATTATTGAATTCAGGTTGCTCAACATGCTTTTGTTCTTTAGCGACGACATTACATTCAACAATCAATTGTACCTCAGCCATTGGCTCTTCATCATATACGGTGTTGATATCTGCATCATCAGCATGTGCATCTATTTTTTTTTTTCCCCCCCCCCCCCCCCCCCCCCTGATCTGCTGCTTGTATCCTGCTCTTTTGATTCGTCACAGTAGTTTCAATGATACCGAAACTAAGCATCCATGCATTACTGTATCAGTCTTTTCCTTTGTTGTCTGGATTTGTCTTTCATTCACCCTGCTTTCTACTCAATTTTATGTTGTGATTCTTTCACCAATCGACTCTTAACAGATTCCATGTGTTTTTTGATTCAGGGTGTCACGGAATTCTGGAATATCGCATCGAGGTATTGTAGGATTTTGTTGGTGTCATGTCAACATATTCAATCATCCAAATTAAAACGTAACTTGATGAAACATCTGAAACTGTGTACTGGAGTACTTTAAAGCAGACATGGATCCAAATCTCTTAAAATTCTTCGTTGTCAATTTGCTGTTGTAGTTGATCCATGTACAAGAATCATTGTGCGTGAAAGTCTCTAGATATTGACCAAGAGTCGTTGCAAATGCGCGTTTAAATCCTCTTCGGTTGACATCTTTTAGTCGTTGTTGAAAGTCACTTTGAGTGGTGAGTGAAGATCGTTGAAAAGATACCATGCAATTTCTTTTGATTTGTCTAGAATTAGTTGATTTGTTGTTTTTCCGAATCTGAACACGAGATAAGGTATCTTTCTTTTCCATTTGTCGTGTATTGTGAGTGTACAAAGATTTGTTGGATCTTAAGTGTGTAACAGTGATTCGTTGTTGTGGAAAAAAAATATTTCACGGGATTTTTACAGTCTTGACTAACCGAAAAAATATCAAGAGATTTTCGCGGGTATTTTACTAATCAAGAAAAACCAGTAAAACATAGAATTATTGTTGAAATCGTTGTTGTTGTATTTGCAAGAACTTGAAACTTTGATAACGATTTGTTTGAACTTTTGTTAACGATTTGTGAGCTAAAAACGTTGAACGGTGCACAAATTTTGAGCTTGAAATGATTAACGGTTGATCAAAACTCAAATAAGGACAAACGGTGCACAAACGATTCACTTTAAATGGCTAACGGGCTGTTTTGAGGCGATAGGGACTAACGGTGAAAAGTTATTTTCAACTAGAAGGGCTTCTTTTCAAGGAAGGACGAATGGTGCAATTGTAGTAACAAGTGAGGGACTGCATGTGACAAATGCCAAAACTTGTTAATTAATAACCAAAATTTCCCACTCTTTTCACTTTCGTCTATGTTTGAAGATTTATAAAAATTCACCGAATATGAATTTGATCTCGCGGAGTCGTACGGTTATCGTCGGTAAAAACCAAATATACCACGTTGATCGAAATGATGTCACGAACACGATGATATAAGTCTTAAGTCCCGTCGTTTAACGTCACTCGAAACCGAAAAACCGAAAATTTGTTAAAACGTTTAAGTTTTTGTTCTCGTGGTTGATTTAGTTCGGTTCAAGCTAGAAAAAAAACTCGTTCGGTGCTAGGGCTTTCACTCGTTCGGCTCATGAAGTCACTCGTTCGGTACTTCTTGAAATGTTACTCGATCGGTTCAAGTCTTGTTCCACTCGTTCGGTTCAAGAAGTGTTCCACTCGTTCGGTCCTTGAGTTTTCCACTCGTTCGGCTCTTGTGTATTTTACTCGTTCGATTCCACTCGTTCGGTCCTTGAGTTTTCCACTCGTTCGGCGCATGTGAATTTCACTCGTTCGGTTCTTTGAAAGATTACTAGTTCGGTGGTCTCGCAACTTGACTAGATCGGCTGTTTTCGTTCGGCTCTACCTCGTTCGGTCCTTTAGATTTTTCTCGTAGCAGCCAAGGAAGTAGAGGACACAAAGAGGCAAAAAAAAGCAAAAGAAAACGAAGCTAACTATATCTTTTCAAACTGGAAAACAAAAGAAGAAAGAAAGAAGAAATAAAAACGTGTAATAGAGCCCAAAGTAGAGATTTAAAACATTAACTAAAAAGTTGACGAGTGAACCTTAAACAAAAATAAGTTGAATCAATAAACGCAAATTAGCTGACACCAACAAAAACCACGAAACCCACCCGAGGCGACTGATACCAATTGTCAGTACCCGATTATCACTTCATATTCCACAACACGGATTGAACCAAGAAACTAAAAAAGAGATAATGGTTTAGAGAGAGAGAGAGGAGAGAGAGATGAGAGAAAAGGAAAAAAAGATATTTTAGATATTATGAGAAGTTATAGATGAGATATGAGAATAGATATTTTCTTAATAGAAAATATCTATATATATACCCCTACACATTTAATGTGACGCGTGGGATATTTAACTAGGACTCGGGCTCGGGTTTTGCTTGGGATTAAACCCGAAACATATACAATATTAGTTTAACTATCGAGCCCGATTCCCGATAATATTCTATTACAACATTAACTAATTAATTGACCGAGACTTAAATACATAATGAACGAACTTCATGTTCGACTCAATATTTTGAGGCTAACATAAATGATTGGCTCTACGGGTTGTTCTAGTGTATCTTCACTCTAAAGATGAGAGTGGAAAAGGGTTTAAACTGTAGGTTAACTAACCGGTGTAGTTAGTTAATAAGCAACATGGAAAGGCGATTTGAGTGTAATCCTAAAATTTACCAATTTAAACAAGTTACTCCAATTAAATCCATAATACTCATTATTGTGGTCTCGAGTTATATACCAAGCCAAGTTCTAAAGTCTACAACATCACCGACACACTCATATTTTGTGGAATTTGGGTATACATTTGGAAACGGATAGGTTAAATCCTTACAATATCTAACAAGGGTTATTGTGTGCGGGTTATGTATCAAGTAATTTCATAAAAGTATGCTTGAATTTTTTTAAAATTTGAGCATAATTTAAGCATTTTAATGTGAAAAATAGGACAAGTCAACATTCTAATTCCACCCCCCACTTGAAATATACAACGTCCTCGTTGTATAGATAAAACATTAAATACGGGAATTTAAAAAGACTTAGAATGATAAACTCCCCTGATATTTGCTCGATAGATTCTCCAAGTTGCGTTTATGAGCAAGATTGTGTGCTGGAAAAGCGTTTGAATCCTATCAAGAACAGCGTACACACAGAATTCCAGAAAATATGCATTCCACCAACTTCGTCAATATTTCTTTCACGAGGTCTTGTATTAAACATAGGAAAAACATGTGCATTCCTATCTTGGTACCTACGGTTAATTTAAACTAAACTAAACAGACTAAATACGAGTCAGTTTTGGTGGATACGGCGTATCAAATTAATGAATACGCCGTATTCCAGAACTGACAATAATGTTATTAAAGTGCAATAAAAAATAAAGACTGATAACGTCCAAACAATCAATACGCCGTATGGTATGGAGCGGATACGCCGTATTGAAGCGAAGTCGCCATATCGACTAGCGCCTTCGGAGATGCAAGAACTGTCAGAGCAACTTCAAGAGTTGCAAGACAAGGGATTTATTCGGCCAAGTCACTCACCATGGGGAGCGCCAGTTTTGTTTTGCAAGAAGAAGGATGGATCATTTCGCATGTGCATAGACTATCATGAACTGAACAAGTTGACCATCAAGAATCGTTATCCACTCCCTAGGATCGATGATTTGTTTGACCAACTTCATGGAGCGCGCTACTTCTCCAAGATAGACCTTTGATCTGGTTATCATTAGCTGACGAAGTGCTTGATGATGATATTCTCAGAAAGACCTTGTTCAGAACACACGAATATGGCATTTTAAGTTCACGGTTATGCCATTTGGATTAACAAATGCACCTGCAATTTTGATGGACTTAATGAACCGAGTGTGCAAACCGTACCTGGATAAGTTCGTCATAGTGTTTATTGACGATATCTTGATATACTCAAAGACGAAGGAGGATCATGAAAATCATTTGAGATTGATGTTAGATTTGATAAGGAAGGAGAAACTGTATGCGAAGTTCTCCAAGTGCGAGTTTTGGTTGCAAGAGGTACATTTTCTTGGACACTTGGTAAATCACGAAGGTATTCACATGGACCTAAGTAAAATTAAAGCCGTGAAAAGTTGGAAAGCTCCTACGACACCATCTGAAGTAAGATCATTTCTGGGATTGGCTGGATATTTATAGGGACGTTCATTGAAAATTTCTCTCAAGTTTTGAGAAACCTCTTACTTCGTTGACTCAAAAGAATCAGAAGTATGAGTGGGGTAAGAAGCAGGAGAAAGATTTTCAAATATTGAAGAACAATTTGTGTAATGCACTAATATTGTTGTTACCAGATGGAGTAGAAGATTTTTGTGTGTTTATTGCGATGTGTCAAACCAGATTTGGGATGTGTTCTTATGAAAAGGGATAGGTAATTCGCCTCTGCATCATAGACAATTGAAGATCTCGAGAAGAACTACACGGACTCACAACTTGGGAGGTGTTGGCGCGGTGTGTGTTTGCGCTAATGATTTAGTGGAATTATTTTGTATTTGGAACAAAGAGTGTTATCTTAAAGATCATAAGTGCCTTTAACCCATAATTCGTTCAGAAGGAGTTTGAATATGCGTCAAAGGAGATGGTTAGAGCTGTTTTTGTGATTTCGATTGTGAGATTTAAGTACCATTCCTGATAACAGCCAAATGTAGTAGATGATGCTTTAAAGTTAGAAATGAAAGGAGTGAGTGAAAAGCCTCGACGGTTGCGTGCATGACTGTGACAATTCAGTCCAGGGAGACGTTAATGGACTGATATTGGCAGCTCAAGGTTGATGCGTTTAAGGATGAAAATGTGATAGCTGAAGGATTTAATGGTACGGACCAACAAATGGAAAAAAGAGGATGGAAGCCTACACTATATGGATCGTATAAGGGGTTCCATTAGTGGGCGGTGTAAGAACCAAGATCATAGACGAAGCTCATAAGACGAGGTACTCTGTGCATATCGGAGTGGACAAGATGTACTATGATCTTCGAGACATGTATTGGTGGCCGGGTATGAAAAGGAGGATTGCAATTTATGTTAGACAAAAAAAAATGATGTTTGACATGGGCAAAGGTGAAGCTGACATCAAAAGTCCGCCAGGTTTATTGCAACAACCTGTGATAACCGTGTTGAAGTAGGAGAAAATAGCTATAGACTTCATAACAAAGTTTCCAAGGTCAAGTAGTGGTCAGGATGCGATTGGGTCCATAGTTGATAGGCTGACCAATATCAACACATTTCTGGCATTACGAGAGGATTATAGTATGGAAAAGCTACTCAAGGTTTTACATAAATGTGATTGTTGCACAGTCATGGCCGGTACCAATATTGTTATTTATGACAGGGGATGAGGTTTTACATAAAGGTTTTGGCAAACCGATCCAAAAAACCGTTGGGGATACGCGTTTAGATATGGAGTACGGATTATCATCCTCAGACCGATGGACAAATCAAGCGTAAAGTACAAACGTTAGAGGAAATGTTAAAGCACTGTGTGATGATTTTGGTATATGGAAGTTGGAATATTCATTTGTGTTGGCTATATTGTCCTATAATAATAGCTATCTTCGGACAATTGTTGTGCTCCTTTTGTGGCGTTGGTATGGAAGGAATGAGTGTAGGTCGCCTGTATTATGGCTGATGATAGGAGATATATGATTAAATTGGACCGAAGATGGTGCAAGAAACGACTGATAAAGTAGTTGTGATTAGAGATAGGCTTAAAGCTGCTAGAGATCGTCAGAAGAGCTACACATATAATAGAAGGAAACCTTTAGAGTTTCAAGTTGGTGATCATGTAATGTTGAAAGTCTCACCTTGGAAAGGTTGTTATATCTATTGTTAATATATGCAATTTTTGGTTTTATCTCTTGTAGTGCAGTTGGATAGAAAGAATGTAGCCTTCTAGATTTGTAAGACCTTTCGAGATCCTTGAGAGGATTGGTTATATAGGTTGAAATTACCTGAAGAATTTAGTGGTATGCATGACACGTTTCATGTGTCAAATCTTAAGAAGTGTTTAGCTGATGCAAATTTGCATGTGCCATTGGATGAGATTAAGGTAGATAAGACCTTACGTTTTGTAGAAGAGCCTTTAGAGATTATGGACAGTGAGGTCAAAACTCTTAAGCGTAGTAAGATACCTATTGTGAAAGTGCGGTGGAATTCCAAACGTGGAACAGAGTTTATCTGGGAACGTGAGGATCATATGAAGGCTAAGTATCACCAGTTGTTTGAGAATGCTATTGTCGAGACTAATGGTTATATTCGGGACAGTGATTTCCTAATAAGAGGGGTGATGTGACAACTGAGATCTTTAGGCATGGTTGTTGAAGCCTTTATAATTCAGTTTATGTGTGTACATTTATGTGTTTTATGTGTTTTTATATGTTTTGAGATGGAAAGTTCATGTAGTGGTGAATCATGGTACTAGTAGAAATGAAATCATTTGAAGGCTTTGCGTTGTTTCAAATGTCGTGTACGTAATATTCTGTGTACGTATTATGTATATGTAATTATAATTATGTATATTAGTGTAGTATTTTATAGATTTTAGAATACTTTCTATTTTTAGAAGTAGTTAGAAATAAAGGTTAGTTTGAAAACTAGTTAGAAAGTTCAAGGTTTAGCAAAATAAGTAAAGGTTTTTATAAAAATAACTAAATTAAAGGGAATTTTAGGTAAATAATAAATAAATAAAAAAAATAAAAAAAGGGGTGTGCGTGTTAGGCCGGCTGAAAAAAGGGAGGAGGAAGAAAAAAGGAATTCCAATTTGACAACAACTCTAATTTTGGTAATTATCTCTTAAGCACTATAAATACAAATCATAACCTAAACAAAATTCAATTGATCTTCTTTCTCTCTCTTTGAAACGGTCGACGACAACACAAGAGAAGGTGTAACACCTAAAAAATTTTAGGGTTTTGATTTCTAAGATTTATTGGTATCGATTTCTTAAACCTTTTTCAATTCAATTAAGTTTTAATCATGTAACAATCATTAAGGATGGATTAGGGTTTTATATTTATGATTAAGTTCTGTCATTAATAATGTAATTAATTAGGGTTTAGATGTGAATGATTAAGGTTTATCATGTTAAATTGTAACTGAAATCTGGGCAGAATTTTAGGTCCCCTCTTGCGAAGTAGTATTATCTCAGTCATACAAGGATAGCTTTTATTGATTGTCTTGTAGCCTCTAATTTTATCTACAGAGGTCTACTTTTTAACCCATAGGTTTCCATGAATTAAAACTGAGTGAAAAATTAGTCAAATTAATCTAACAAGATCGTTGTAACAAAACTTAGTTTTTAGGGAGGATTCTGAGTTGCTGTTTGTAAAGGTCAAAACCATATCAAAAATTTCTTTTTATTGATGGGCTTGCTACTGTAGCATGTTCATGATGTTTATGATTTTCTAAGGACTTTTTGTTGTAATTTTAATAAAGGTTTTAAATAGGTTTTCTCAAAGCTAAAATTTTTGAATGTCGAAATCAGGTCAAATTTTGACATTTGTGATGTTGAATTTTATAATATGCAGTTACATCACTATTATTTTTATCCAAAAATCATGGAAGCTTACAACTCATTGGGGAGCTATGGGATGTGAGGAGAAGAACCAATTAGGTGTTTAAGTATTTTAGTTAGAGTCATCTTATGACTATAAAAACTAAGTAAAAAGTAGAAAGTTAAGAAGTAAAGTTTGTAAGGTAATTTGAGGTTAACATGTATTGAGGAGTTTATTGAAGAGTTGAATCATGATAGGGATATAGAGTATCCAACGTATTGATGGTTACATCGACTTGGGTGTGTGACATAATCATATGGTAACTTATGTGTGTATTGTTTTGTTTTGATTCTTTGCAAAGATTAAGAGAAGGACTTGGAAATTAGCTTTGCATCAGATGAGTTTTACCCAGTCCACTTTATACTTATTTTGGGATGAAATTGAGTGCCAAAACTATTTTTGAATTATGATCCCGTGATATGTGTTTTTAAGTGTCAAACTATATGATTGTTTACGTGCTATTGCTATGTGTTATGAATTGTGGTAAGGCATGTGCATGTGAGAATGGCATGGCCTAGTGTGAACTCAAATGGACTTAGCTAGTCAAGTGGGTTAGTCTTGTGCGAAGATATTCAGTCTTGCGCGGAGATATTCAGTCTTGCGCGGAGACAGATTATGGGACGGAGGGGTACGATCCACCCCAGATAAATGTTAATTTTTGTTAATGATAGAATAGCCATGCATATATGTTCGTAAATGTTGTTTTGTTGATCGCGGTTTCATAAGTGTGTCTTAAACCTGTAACTCTCACCAACAATTATGTTGACGTTTTAAGCATCATTTTCAGGTGAGCAAAACGTGTGAAGAGTTAGGAAGAGGAGTTAGCTGGACCATAGGCTTGATAGCAGAGTTTATGATTTGTAACTGTTTTAGTTATCAATTAAACTTATCATGTTTTGTTCCTTCATGCATTATATGTTTGGAATTTTGTTTTGGGCATTGTATATAAACACGCTTTTGATTTTTGAAGTTTAATTAATGTACATTTTTTTAGTTTCTATTTTGACGCCTTGTGTGTTGTGATGATGCCTATTGATCGTGACGTGCGGATTCACACCTTGGCTGGGTTGTGAAAGTTTACTTCAATGCTTATAAGGCACCTAGTCGGGCTTTATATCTTTCTATATCACCATTAGATTTGTATATGAATTTATAGATCTATTTGCACCCTATGGGTTTTTTGCCGGGAGGTAATTGGGTAACTTCCCATGTTTCATTTCTGTTAAGAGCCTCCATTTCATCGTTCATGGCACGAACCCATTCTTTGTTATTGTATGCCTCATGAAAAGGTTTTGGTTCAAAGGTTTTGTTTAGATTTGAAGTAAAACAATAGTTATTTTTACTATGTTTTGAATAATTAACAACTCTATCACTTCCATATTTTGACTTTATCATCAAGAACAAAATCAGATAGTTTGGTTGGAAGTTTAGAAGTTCTGCCAGACCTTATTTGAGAAACAGTTTCATTCATAACATTTTGGATGTTGTAAAATGTTACCTCTGGGGACTTGGTGGAAATTGGTTCAACAATGTTATTTTTAATTCTGGTTAAAGACAGAATGTGATCTTACGAGTTGCTCCAGGAGTCGCTTTTAGTGAAGTTATGATCATTGTCAAGTGACTTTGTGTCATCATCGTTATGTGTTGCTTCAGATTTGTTGTAGATGACGTATTCATTCACTATTGGCCATCTTGTTGCCTTAAAACATAGGGAGATCTAATGTCCTACCATGATTATTCAGCCTATAAATATTCATGGGTAGGGGGTCTGTGGAGGGAGTTTAAAGTAGGGACTGTCAAAAAAGTTAAAATGATTTAATTGAGAAATTAGAATTGAAAATGTTTTTTGGTTTTCTTTCATTTTTAAAGGAAAAATGTTTTCATAGAACTTGACATCCCTGGAGAAAAAAATAATTTTATTCTGTAAACTAAGTAATTTGTAACCTTTTTTTGTATTAGAATAGCCAATAAAGATGCATTTTCAGATTTGGTTGAAAATTTGTCTTTGTTTGTTAAAATAGTTGAAAAACAGAGGCATCTAAAAGATCTCAAATGATCAATGTTGGGTTCGGTACCAAACACAAGGTCATAAGGAGATTTTCCTTTAACAAGGTAGGCATTATATTGATTATGTAAGTGGCAGTCAATATGCATTCAGTCCACATGTCGAGTGGAATTCCTCCCTGAAAAAGAAGAGATCGTGCAACATTTAGTAAGTGCCTGTGTTTTCTTTCTGCAATCCCATTTTGTTATGGGGTGTATGCAACAGTGGTTTGATGGATTATTCCATGCAGTTTGAAAAACGTTTGCAAGTTATTGTTAACGAATTCTATTCCATTGTCACTTCTAAAAATCTTAACTTTTTTTGTTAAATTGAGTTTTTAGATAGCTGTGAAATTCAATTATGTTTGTTGTGACTTCACTTTTAGATTGTAAAAATAGACCCAAACTACTCTGGAGTAATCATCAACAACGGTAAGGAAATATTTAAATTCATCTTTACTTGTGATTTTGTAAGGACCCCACACATCTAGATGAATCAAATCCCCAATCGAAGTGGTTTTGTGTTCACTTAGGGGAAATGGTTCTCTTGTTTGTTTAGAGTAGTGACAGATGTCACAGGGAGAAGAGTTGTAGTTTCCTTTTATATCAATTTTGTGTTTTAAGGCTTTTAAGACTTGGTCTGATGGGTGACCAAGTCTATAATGCCACAGAGAATTTGAATGATAGCTTATGATGTTATTGCTTTTCACAAAGTTGCTTGGATTGTTAAAGTCAAGGAAGTACAAACCTTCTCTTTGACTACCAGTCCCCAGAGTTTTTTGTACCTGCAAGTCGTGAATGTAACATTTATGTTCATCAAAACCAATGAAGAGCTTGCCATCTCTTGCCAGTTTATGGACTGACAAGAGATTAACACTATATTCAGGTTCATAAAGGACATCATAGAGAATAATCTTATCACTAAGTCTTAAGTTTTCAACTTTTTTTATTACGAAAATGTGCCATTAGGTGTTATCAATCTGAAACTGTTTTAGACTGTATGTCCATTATGTTTTAAGTTTTATTCTGTTGTAACCATGTGTTGGTTAGCTCCAGAACAATTATCCACCCTTTTGTTAGTTTATGAATTCTGAAATGTGGTGTTGCCGCTATATATAAGTACTCCATTTTCGCTTGAGCATTGTTGTGCGAAAACTTTGGATCTGTTCAAAAGGTTGAAGCATTTGATGAATCTGTTCAGACTGAAAGTAGATGTAGAGCAGGAGAACACTGTGTGAAGGAGTGGTTGTAGAGGTAGGAACCTCTACAGGTGCATTGTTGCTTGATGTTTTTTGATTTGCCCATTTCCTTTTAATGTGATCAAGGTAACCAACAATTTTAGAGCATTTATCAACTGTGTGTCCAGTAAGACCACAATTCGGATTTGAGCATATTAGATTAGAATTTTTCACATTCTTTTTGTTGTTGTTATACCCTTTGTTATTGATTTCATTATGGCTTCTTGCAGAAAATGTAAATGCGTGATGTTTGTTTCTTTGATTTGTTTTTTTATGCAGGAAAACCCCTTATGGATTCTTCTCTACAATGACAGAAAATGCTAAGTTTTCACTCAGGTATAGGGTCCTGGTAATCATATTACTTTCAATGGCAAAGTAAAGTCATTACCCTATTAAAAACTGCATGAGTTATATAAGAATCATTTGTGGTTTGAACCTTTTGCAGCATCACAGTTGCATGTGGGTTAGTTTGACAAAGCATCAAAATTTGTTTCCAAAGTGAGTTAATTTATGATAATTGTCTGAAAGATGTGGATCCATTTTGACCTTAAAGTGGTTGATTTTTATGTATGTTGATCAAAAAGAGTTGACAGATCATTGACCTTGTCATAGGTCTCTTAAGTTCATCCCTAATCTTCGGAAGGAATTTTAGAAATATTTGCCCAAGATAAAGCTCTTCTGAAATTAAGCCAAGTAACAGCCCAAAACTACTGAATTGCAAATTTCGCATTGATTAACTAGGGACTTATCAGTTGGTTTTTTACATTTACCATCAATAAATTACAAGTTTGTTTTTTGAATGCAAAGATAAATTGTTATGGGAATGACTCCAAACATTATAGTTATCTGTTCCAGTCAACTTAAGGTTAATGAGTGGCGTGCTGCTAGCATGAGTAGGGTGAAGATAAAGTTCATCACCAAAGATAAGTTTGTTAGCCTCACTAGCACTGGATCCACCCCCTCCCCCACTTGGTGACATGTTTAATAATTAAAATTATATTGCTTTGGTAAGAAATAAACTCAGTGTTATTTTGTCTCTTTTTATTATTTGAAAAACATTGAAAAAAATGATAATAATAACCAACTGATGTCAATAATCACACAAAGTTGGTCCCGATTTTACCAAAATTAGGTGGGTAGAAAGAACTCAAAATGATTGTATTGGCAGCGGAAAGGAGAAAAAATGCCTCACAATAAAGGTAATCAAGCGTGGATAGAAAACCCCCAAAAATTAGGGTTCATACAAAACCCTATTTTTTTAATTTCCTGCAGTTAACCACACCGTATAACTATTAACCTTATTCCCAAACCTTGGGATTGCTAGGAACACTCGAATGAAGAAACTCTCAATCAAGTGATAAAGAAATTTCCTAGACAACGATAGTAATCAGATTTATTATGGCTTGTGGTACTAGTGAAAATAGTTGAATTAAATATTCTTTCATGATTAACAATTGATATTCAAAATAAATAAGAAGATCACAGACTCATAATGATTGTCGGTGATTTGGGATGATGTTGTTTATGTGTGAGGAGTGTTATTCATTGATGATGTTTGGTCATTGTGTTGTTGAAGTGTTTTTCAAAACCCGTAAGTAGAGGTGAGCTTATATACACAAGTCAACAAACTAAGGTCTGTTCAACTCTAGACCTAAATCTTTCCTTAGTTGCATTCCAGCCCTCGTGAAATCTTCTCTTTTATTAACAGTCCAATCCGCCTATTAATATGCTATTCATGCCATAAAATTATATAAAGGAAGTATATTAAAATTAATTATGAAAAGCTATACAATACAATAGTTAGCAACAACCAAGCATACAAACCCACCAATAATACTTGCTTATATGGTACTTAATAATGTCGCCTTATAAGTAAACTTTATTTAAAACACTTCGTTCGCATATTTATGAATGTGGATACCATCGCTTAATTCCATATTTGTTAGAGAAATCAACCTAAGAAATCGAGATGACCAAAAGTAGGTTCATATACTGATAGATGGTTTTCCCTCTTTTGTGTATAATTGTAACTCATTTTAGTTATACATAAATAGTTGGATTTAAGTTTTCTATCTTTTTTTAGGTCACGCGTCATCACCTACTACGGCCTTCCCCTTTCACGAGCCAATCACACACTTGACTGAACCAATTTTCTTTGTTTATGTGTGCGCGAGTATGTTGTAAGAATGTGAGGCATGTTTGTGTGGTTAGTTTGGTGATCAACGTTACGGGTTTTCGATGATGAGAGCTTCACATGATGATGTGACATAGTGGTTTTGGTCAACATTGCAACTGGGTCTAAGTGCAATGGGTATCATGTCATTAAAAGTTTAGTCATTTGAGTCCCATCGGGTTTCACATCATTTCAACACCCACACCTCAAAATACCCTTTCACTCACAACTAAACACAAACGTATCTATTTAAGTCTCACCCATCCTAATTTATTTTCTTTTCTTTTTTTCTAACATAACAATTATTCAGTTTCTTTCATAATAAAAATATAATCGAAAATAAAAAACGTACGTAATAAAAAAAACATAAAAAAAAACTTACAACATAAAAAATACAAATAATTTTTTTCTAAAAAAACAATAGTTAAAATTTAAAACAATAATTAAATTGTCAAAAAAACTATTACTATTTCCGCCCAATCATCTTCATTAGCCAACTTAAACTATTAATTTTTTTATAAATAGAAAAAAGATTATTTATCTTCTTAAATCTACGCTCGCGCAGTGAAACACACCACGAACATTATTCAACACACATTCAAAATAAAAACAAAATTCTATTAATATAATTAAAAAAAAGAAAAAAGGATAGTTTTGATCGTGTATTGCTGGATACACGACACACCAATACTTCGGCGGCCCACTCGGTCGTCAAGGCGGCCCATTTTGGCGACGCCAAATTGGGGTGACCGTCAGATTTGACGCACAGGTTAGTCAGCCACACCCCTTGCTCTAATTAAGGCAAGTACAAAGTTAGTTTTTAAAATATGTTTTATTGTGTCAAGTCTGATGTGAAAATTTGAATTAGACTCCTTTATGTTTTAATGAATGACAATATAAAGGTTCGCAACACTTAAAATAAACAAAACAATAAACCAAAATCCAAAAACAAAAAAGTGAATTTGGCGCTTAGTCACTCGTAGCAATTTGGCCAGCACGAACTCCATGGCTTTTGTTTTCTGGATTTTGCAAAGTCGGTTTCTCTTACCCGTTAACATTGTCGAAACTTCAATATAGATATGTACATGTTTTGTGCATTTTGAGCATTTGGGAACACTCCAAACGTGGTTTAGACTTAAAGAGGAGCAAAAACAAATCCTCCCATTTTTTAATAAAACATCAACTCAAATCTTTTATCAATTGCCTCTAGCCAAGGCCGAGACTTCTTTCTAAACCTAGTATGAATATACTTTTAACATACCATCAAACGAAAGTATTCATTTGACCTTAATCCAGATTTACGCTGTTCCTAATCACATAACAAGTTTTACTCCCTTATTGGTTAATCTAAGTCAAATGTCACTTTGCGTAAACGCATCCTTTCCTGTTATGGGATATGCTTTACTTAAGATGCAAAGCACTTAGCTTGTTTTCATCAAGATGATTAGTGATCAAATCTATTGTTGATTATCATGGATTAACTCCAAGTGACTAATTGAGTTTGGGTATTTGAAGGTTAATCTTACTTTGATTCTTCCTACCTTTTTCTATATAAATGATTTACAAACTCACACATGTATTCCCCATATCTCCTCCATACAATCCACTCTCTTCTAAACATTTGTTAACCCCTTCTATCCAACAAATGATTATACACCTTCTACAAACCAACCCATAATCACATGTGCCCATCTCTTTTCTCTCTTAATGGAACCATTGCTTAATCATCATTGATCAACTTTTTCTTTCTTAATGGCATATGATTAATCTATAGTCAATCCTTTGATTATTCTCATCTTCATCACCAATCTTATCTCCAAGCTTAAATCTTTCCCATATAAACCTCCCCAAGCTTATTCCTTTACATGATAACTCACATTCCCTTACACATTGTACTTGTTGTGCTTGTCGTCCCTTACATTCCCTACAAAGGCTCCTTTCTATAAAATCACAATATTCTCTACCACACATTCTCTATTCTTTCTCTTCTTTAATTCTACATTCACACAAATCTTTCTTGAATTCAATTTGCAACACACACACACTAAAGCTTTCTCTACATGTCCTTTCCTATTACACTTCCTCATAACTTTATTCAAAACTCACAACATCACCAAACTTCCCTCACACACTTTGCCAACTCACCATTCACAACATATCAAATTTCAAATGAGCATAGGAGGC
This sequence comes from Tanacetum coccineum, assembly GCA_026074375.1. Lineage (NCBI taxonomy): Eukaryota > Viridiplantae > Streptophyta > Magnoliopsida > Asterales > Asteraceae > Tanacetum > Tanacetum coccineum. Next base: position 25,427 of record BQNB010023737.1, on the reverse strand, counting down.
TCCTTTCATCACATCCAACATCCCAATCCAAAGCCAACTTACTCTAAATCACTCCAACTCACTACACCTTAACTTTATCCTTATCTTCAAATTTGAATTTGGATTCTTAGGCTCTAAAATATCACATCATGCCAACTCATTATATCCCATCCCTTCTCATCTTTATCTCACATATACAATTATTTGAATTTTAAATTTAAATTATCCCTCCAACATCTACACTTCCTCTCTAAGCAAAGGAATATTCCTTTAGTATATTTCTTATGCTTTTAGCATATTCCTTTCTATCCTAACTATGCAAACTCATCAACCTAACCATGGTTAATTTCCAACTAAACCATTTACATGTGAGGAATACTCAAACATACCTTTTGTCCAATAGTTCTTTTCTATCTCTTTGATATTGGATAAACATCCCTAAATCTTCTTCTAAATTAATTCACAAATATTTTTATCAAATGGCTATCTGACTTGGTTGACCTTAAGTGTAAGAATAATAGAAAGGTCAAAGCATGAAATATAATTGGAGGTTTAACAAGAACGGGTATTTAAAATGCTAAAATTCCCAAAAACCAAGACATGATTCTAGCGCGTTGACGCGTGGGCAGCGCGCCACTCTCGAATTGGTTTTTACCAATTTGGGATTTTGGCCGATAAATATCCATTTTGGCCTTTGTATTCCTCACCTCTTGCCATTCTTTCTTTCTCTCTTTTTCTCTTCTCCTACCCTCTAAGGCTAACACCTCTTGTATTCTTAATCTTCTCTTCTATCATCTATTGATCTTAGTGATCCTAGAGGGTAAGTCGAATCATAGGTTATTAGGGGTGGATTCCAAGGGCGGAATACCATAGGGAGTAGCTCTTTTTAGTGAGCGCAGATCTTAGTGCATATCGGTGGAGCAAAGTTGTAATACGATTTATAGTACACCATAAGGATTATACTAGAGTAATGGTATAGGTGTCATAGATTCGCAACTGGACGTACAGATGGTATAAACCCCACATCTCAAACCAGTATATATTGTGGTCTCTCTCACTCTACCTTTATTTACTTATTGTCTTCATCTGTTATCCCAAATAACTAAGATCCAGACACAACAATAAGCTTACCAATAAGCCATGATGAGCATGAAATAATAAGAAGAAAATTAGAGAGAGAAACATAAGAGAGAAAATATTAGATTGGGAGGAAACACATACAAATGTAACCAACACCCTCTTCATGTGTGGAGAGGGTCCTATTTATACCCTAAGCCAACATATATGGCGTGGGCTTTTACTAATGGGTCGGGCTTGGCTAGTTGTTGGACAATATTAGCTTAAAGTCCAAGCCCGTTAAACTCGACTAGCCTATTACATTACAAGACTAATTATGACTAATAAGACCGAAAACATTCTTTTTTGACTTAAATAGAATTAAGGCTAACAATCTCCCCCAATGTTGAGGTCTTTTACGGTTACCCAATGTTGAAGTTCTTGATGGAGGTTATCTTTATTCGACTTTATCCCCCAATGTTGAAGTATGACGTTTGAGCTTTTCCTTCTTTGGTCTTGTCTTTGTCTTTTCTTGTTTGTAATGGCTTTGTTCATTCATGCTTTAGACGACCGATGACATTCTTTCGGTGTCATTTATATGATCTTGATCTTGAGCCTTTATCTTTTGACTTTGGGTTCCTGAGATCTTTCATCTTGCATCATCTCCTTGACTTGAATCATCTTGATTTGACTTTCTTGATCAACTTGTGCTCTTGACCGACATACTCATACTGGTTGCATTCTTGTTTGACTTATATGAACATAAGGCTAACAATCTCCTAAAATACGATTCTTGATTTGACTTTGAAGATCTTTGAGGAAGTTTAAGATCAACAATCTTGATGCTAAATGTTGCAACACCAATGTTTGAATCTGCATTTAAAAGGTTAGTAATAAACAACAGATATGGACAGAAGTATCTTTGTCACTTCGTCGAATACGGTTGCAATAACCATGGTTACCCGTTAATCAGTATAAATACTGCTTGTGATCAGATACAACTCATATGAATCTTCTTGATAGGGTTTCCCAGCTGTACTAGCTGTTTTCGTTACTGAAGCGCCTCAAAGCAGACAACACGGTAAGAGTGAATCAAATAGTTACTATCTTTTTGATTGAGTCGTCAATTCATTTACTGGACCAAATCAATATCCAGTTATCACAAGCTTGATTCATATAGAATCTTGTAAGTCGCCTACTGCAGAGCTGTTTGAGGTTGACTCTAAAAGGATTTCCATTCGTCACTGTAAATACTAAAGAGTATCACTCTGATTGTTCTGGCAAGATCTCAAGGATAATGCGTAGGACTCTTTGTTACTAAATGTTGTTTAAGAGTGAACAACAAGTGTTATACATGGATTGTGTCCTAATGAGATTTATAATTTGATCTCTCTTGGCTCTAGACTCAGTTTGTGCACTTTGGTTTTAGTACTCGGAGGCTGGAGCTGACTGCCACCTATTCAATATTAACAATCTCAGAGTGAGATGTCAATAGATAACGTGTGTATCTCCGTGACAAATGAGACAAGTATCTGTTAAGAGAAACTTAAATGGCTGGGAAGGGTTGTGCATTGCATCACTGGGTCCATGACGACTTTCTTCAATACCAACAATCATCTTTGTGATTTTGATAGATTATGTATTGACCCGGTTTCTGCCTAAGTTGTGTGGAGGGCTTCTTTCTTTTCACCCTTTATCCATACATTTCTTTTTAATTCTTCAACCCCTTCAATGCTTACCAAGACGTCATCACTAACACCTTGTTGTGATTGTTCCAGTGTTAGCTCAATCTTAGTCGGCATTATTCCCTTATTCTCATTCATCTCCAATCATACCTAAGGACTTCTAATTCTATCTATGGAATGTCCATGGGTAGATCCCTCCGGTTCTGGTTGGATCATAGGACTTATACCTAACCTTAACCACCTTATGACTTCATCGACGTCGTGAGTTAATTGGTTGTTGGGTATAGAGATCGAACCATAAAACCTTTGATACAGACATTTTGAAATACTCCCCCTACACATGTGCTCCGAGATTCGAAATTGTTTTGCACATGAAGGAAAGAGTTGCACTTAGAGTCTTAAAGATCACATTCTTCTATATCACATTTTAATCACATTTTCTCCCCTTATTTAAAATAATAAATCTCTTAGTATTTGAAATACCAATTGATTAAAATTTATGACATGAAAAATTCCATGGGGAGAAAAATTATACCATGATATTGCATGAATTCATTTTTCTGATAGCTCCCCTTCAACATAGTATGTGGGATACCATTAATTTTTAAAACTTAACGTTACAAGGAAAAAATGATACGATACTACAAATATGTTGAAGACGAAGTGAGATGATTTAGTGAACAATGTATATTATTAATTGACATTATAATTTCCACATTTTAATTTCACGAAATGTTTTTGGATACATAAAATTGACATTTATGAGATGTACCCAAAATACATTAAAAGGCTTTGGTTTTATAAGCTCCCCCTCAAAAATTGATTGACTTGTTATGATGACATTTTTGAGCATTATTTTACCAATTGTACCATTTATAAACATTGAATATTGTATCAATTGTTAAATATATTGAGAAAGGGAGTGTTGAACACACAATTTTAACACATACCACTTATGATGGAAAGATACCACAATTTATATTGTAAACAATTTGACATTGAAAGTTCTTTTTGAAAAATTGTGTTTAACGGTTTTTAAAACACATGATAGAAGACTTCTCTTCTATATTTAGATTAAGCGCACTGAAACGTACACTTCCCTATTACATTCGGGTCTGAGTTATGCACTGAAATGTACATAAGTCATAAATAAAATTTAGAAATGACATGTTTTGAAACGTTTAAACTCTTGCTGGAACTTCATTTACACGCCCGTGTCAATGTTAATCGACATTTCTAGGTACGTAAATGTTATCGATTACAAGAGACATGTCGAGAAGATTCTTTTTGGTATTTTTTCTTTTTGTTGGTTTTATATTTTTGTATTTTGTTTTTCAAAAATATTTATAAATCAAAATAAAGAGAAAAAAATATATTTACAAATTTGATGTTTGATAGATCAAGCAGATTCGTTTGCCAGAACCTCCAGTTCTTCTGGAGTCAAACATCTCATACTGAGTTGTCTGACGAGATACTTAAACCTATTTTCGAGTAAGACTTTAGTAAACATGTCAGCTAACTGGTATTCAGTTTCGATAAAGAATAATTAAACAATACCCTTTTCAACTTGTTCCTTTATGAAGTGATATCTGACATCGATGTGCTTAGTACGGAAATGCTGGACTGGATTGCACGAAATGGCTATGGCTGCCTTTGAGTCACAATACATAGGTATTTTATCAGAGTGAAAGCCATAATCTGTGAGCTGATTTCTCAACATAGAACTTGAGCGTAGCACGCAGATAAAGACACATACTCGACTTCTGCTAAAGACATTGAAGTGCAGTCATGCTTCTTTGACGACTAGCTGACTAGCTTATCACCACCTAGAAGCATACCACCAGATTTGCTTTTACGTGTATCGAGATAGCCTGCATGATCTGAATCTAAAAAACAGTTCGATTAAAGCCGGTGTCCTTCGGATACCAGAGTCCCATGTTAATGGTATTCTTAAGGTACCGAAAGATCCGTTTAACCTCCTTGAGGTGTTTTTCAGTTGGTCTCGCTTGATAACGAGCACAATAACATGTTGCATATACAATATCCGGTCTACTTGTTGTTAAGTACATGAGTGTCCCGACCATGCTACGATATTTCGTTTGGTCAACAGGAGTTCTCCTCAAGTCAGCATCTAGGGGTTTTGTAGCCATTGGAGTACCAATGCTATCACATGAGGTCATACCATGCTTTTAAGTATCTCTTGAGCATACTTAGCTTGGTTTATAAAGATACCATGTGGGGATTGGTGGATCTAAATTCCAAAAAAGAATTTTAGCTCCCCCGTCATAGACATTTCAAACTTGTTGTGCATTAATTTTTCAAACCTTTTTGAAAGTCTTGGGTTCATAGAACCAAAAATAATGTCATCAACGTAAATTTGCACAAGCAATATGTCTTCCCTTTTTTTAGTAATGAACAAAGTTGGATCAATAGAACCTTTGAAGAACCCTTTGGATACCAGGAAGTTGGTGAGTTCATCGTACTATGCCCTTAGAGCTCACTTAAGTCCATATAAAGCCTTTTTGAGACGGTAGACTTTGTCAGGATGATGTGGGTCTATAAATCCATCTGGTTGGTTGACGTACACTTCTTCCTTTAGAGGACCGTTAAGAAAAGCTGTCTTTACATCCATCTGATAGATAGGAAATGACTTGTGTGCAGCATACGCAACGAATAACCGGACAGCTTCCAATCGAACGACTAGAGAAAATGACTCTTCGAAGTCTATTCCTTCTTGCTGGCTGTATCCCTTAGCTACAAGACGAGCTTTTTTGCGAATTACAGTATTCTCCTCATCACGTTTGTTTTTCTAAAGCCATCTCATGTTAATGACATTTTGCAGTGTGTTTGTGACTAATTCCCATTACATACTAATCGATCAACACTGGTGATGTTCTTCTGCATTGCTTCATCCTGCATAATCAATCCATGGATTCTTTGAGTTCTTCGCGTTCTCGGTTCGATTATGAGAGTGCGAACATACTTATCTCGCCATCTGTTTCCAATTGACGTTTTGTTCTAATTGATTAAGAAGGATTTCCAATGACTTGTTCTAACGGATGATCTTTTGTCCAATGATGTTCAGAAGGATGTCATTGATAGAATGTAAGCATGTTTGATGAGTCAACATATTGAGAAGATGTCTCCCCTCGTTCTTGTACTGGTGTACTAAAGATGTTGATAAATTCGTCTTCATCAACTTGGGATATTCTTTCATTGGTGGGCTTCTGCTTGAATATGTTTCATTGTGTGACAGTTGGTGACTTAGGTGGTGCTTAACTTGTAGTTTCAGGTGTTGTTTGAATGTTCAATGGAGGTATATATGCAACAACGGTTGTTGAAGTAGATGGAGTTGTGTGTTGTTGTTGACGTTGATTAGGTGCATCAGCAGTAGTTACAACGGAAGACTTTGACACAACTTGAGTAGTTCCATTGAGTAATTCATCGAACATCAGACTAAATAGCAAATCCAGCTCATTTGACGTTGTTACTGTCTCAGCTGCTTGAGGAACATTTTCTTGACTTTGGGGACCGGGACTTAAACTGTCATGTTCAAGTGCCGTTGTCAGACATTGTGGAACGGGGTCAGAACTGACGTGATCTGACGCCATTTGAGGCAATTCGTCAAAGTTAACATGAATGGTTTCGACTATCACTCTTGTTCTCTTATATAATACTCGGTGACACTCTTGACTGCGTGGAAATACCTTACAAAAATACATGCATCACCTTTTTCCTTCATTTTGTCAAGATTTTCACCATCTCTGACGATGTAGCAAAGAGAGCCAAAAATGTGAAAGAACTTAACAGACGGTTTCCGGCCATTGATGATGTGGTAAGGTGTTTTCTCATGTCGAGGAATTACGAGTGAACGGTTTTGAGTAAAACATGTTGTTGCAATTGCTTTAGCCCAGAAGAACAAAGGAACTTTAGCGGCGCTTAGCATTGTTCGAGCAGCCTCAATAAGAGTACGGTTCTGTCTTTCACACACCCATTTTGTTCAGGGGGTTATTTTTTCTTTTTTATTTTTTATTCTCTTTTTTTTTCTTTTTCTTTTATTTGTTTTCTTTTTTTTTTTTTATTAATTTTTTTTTTTGTTTTTTTTTTTTTTTTTTTTTTTTTCTTTTTTTTTTTTTTTATTTTTTTCTTTTTTTTTCTTTTTTTTTTTTTTTTTGAGCAGTTGACGTTTGGTGTTCAATCCCTTCTTAAGCAAAGTATGCATGAAGAGTTTTATTAAAAAAATATGTGCCTTTGTAAGTTCGAACTGTTCTAACTTGAGCATGAAGTCCTCTTTGAACAAGTTAGAGGAAATCGATGAGAACTTCTGGTGTTTCGTCTTTGGATCTCAAGAAGTGAGTCCAAGTATATCATGAATAATCATCAACAATTACCAACACATATTTCTTACCATTAAAGCTTTCTACCCTCATGGGACCACATAAGTCCATGTGTAGAATTTGTAAACGTCTCTTTGAGCTTGGGGTATTTCTAGTCTTGAAAGACTTACGCTTTGCTTTCCCCAACTCACAAGAAGAACAAAGATTATCTTTGACGAATTTCAATTTGGGAAGGCCAGTCACAATATCATATTTCGAAAGCAATTTGATGGTATCAAAGTTTAAATGTGAGAGACGACGATGCCATAACCATGCTTGTGACGATGAAGCTTTAGCCATTAAGCAAATTGGATTGGGAGTAGATGTGTCTTGAAGAGTGATGGAATACAGATTTGTGCCACGATAACCTCTGAGAAGATCATTTCCCTTCAAATCACGAATATAACATGTAGATTTTTGAAAAGCAACTTTTAAATCCGCATCACAGAATAGACCAACGAAGAATAAATTATGATTCATCCATTTGACATAATAAACCCTCTTGGTAGTTACTTTCCCTTGAACCAGATCTCCATAACCAAGAATCGGTGAAATTTGATCATTTCCAAACTTCATCGTACCTAGAAATTGCTCCACAAAATTACTTAGAAGCTTGAGATTTCCTGTCATGTGCTTTGAGCACCCAGAGTCGATGATGAATAGAACTATCTCTAAGAGCTACAAAAGAATTAGAAGACAATGGAATATTAGACAAAGTGGAACACCTAGGAGTCATAGGTTCCAAAATATCAGCAGTTCTAGATTCATTTCCTAGAGGCATACTAACATTTGTGTTGACATTTCCTATTAGGGACTTAGGTATCCATTTGTATCCAGATGGTGTAAAATTAGGATACCACCAACTACATGTCTTACTAACATGTTCATATAACTTCTTAATAGTGCTTCTCGGTTTCTGGTTAGTGGATTCTGAAGTAACTATTCTCCTAAGGGGTGTTGCAACAGATTGGTTCACAGTTCATTTGGGTTCTCTAGTACTAATAGGCATAGTTATTGACTGTTTAGTCCTAGAATTCACGCCATTAATATAATGAAGAACACACATATCATGAATTTCATTCAACACACATTTTCCACAAGTAACACAAACAAAGTTTACATTCAAGGTCTTAGCATTCAAACTGTAATTATACGCAGTTACAAACGTTTTATTATTAGAAAACTTAAAATTCCTACGGTGGTCTTCTACTTCTTGCTTCTTCCCTTGACTATTGTTAGACATGACTCTATCTTTCGATTGATTTCTCTTAAGCTGTGGTCTGCTAACACTAGTAGTGGGAATTACTCCTGTAGAAAAGGACATGCATTTGTTAGTTTTACTAATGTCTTGAGTAAACTGTGGTGTTCTAGTTTGATTAGGCTTTGTGTGCACTTTATACATTCTTGGTGCAATCACATTTGTGTTCTTTAAAATTGACTTCACATTCTGTGGCAAAATCTATGCAGTGACTGGTTTTGAAAAATCAGTGGACACATTTTGTGTGGTAACTGACTTTGACTTTGAAGTCAACCCCGGGGTGTGTCAGTGGAGAAAACAGCAAAAACCAATCTCAAAAGCCAAAACTGCCAAAAGTGGGCCCACCTGTACCCACCTAGTGGGCCCAGGTGAACCCACTTTCATCACAAAACCCTAAAACCCCAAATATAAACTTTGAGGGGGCAAATCTGCCAATCCCTCATAGTTTTAAGCCCAAAGGACCACACATAATATACCTCAATAAACTTTGGGGGGCATTCCTGCTAATCCCCAAAGTTATAACATCACAAGGACCATGAGTGTAACAACTCATATAACCTTCAAGGATCAAATCTGCCAAGTGCAAAGTTTATTACACCACAAGGACTTGTGGTGTACTAACACAATACACATTCAAGGGCCAAACCTGCCAATTCACTAAAATTTCTCCCCTGTCCCCAAAACAAAATTACCCGCCAATTTTAAAACCTCATTGTTTACGCATCCCTGTCCCCTCTCCTCATACACTGTTCACCATAGTCCAAAACCATCACCTTCACTCACCTCACACCCCACATGGGCTTTTGCCACTTTGGCAATCCCTGAAAACCCTATTGGCTTATGAAAACGAAACAAGGGATCAATGGCTAAGATCACAAACTTGGGCTCTACTCAAATCCAAGGGCCAAAATGCATTCTTGGTTCCCCTCACACAACAAACACACCCTAGTGTCTGCCTCAGCAAACAAGCACAACTAGAAGACGAAACATTGAAGAGAGGGCAAGAACTTTTTTTTATATAAATAGGGCATTGTAAGCCCATTAGGGCATCTATCTAGTTAGTTTTTACTTAGTTAATTTTTATCAGTATTTTAGAGTGATAGTTAATTTGTAACTTTTTTATTAATGAAATTTCAGTTCTCAAGTTTTTCCTTGCCTTTTTAAAGTTTATACAATCAAATATTTTATAATCACAAGTTAATTCTATAAGTCTCTTAAGTTTATATAGTCTGTTTTAAACTTATTTAAAGCTTTTGCAAAAGGTTTTAATAGCTACTGTTTCATGGAGTCAAGAGTTTGGAATTTGAGCTTAATGGATGATAAGCTGAGCAAAGGATGAGCTTATGGGTGCTTAGATTTGCTTATTTATAAGCTGGGTAGGATTTAGAGCTTATTAGGGCACTTTAATCCCTGTTTAGAGCAAGGGATTTGGTAAGTCTTCATTTTCATATTTTTCTCATTTTACTGTAGCATTGCTTATTGTAGCTTATCTCTGCTTATTTGAGCTTATTACTGCTTATTTATGATGCCTAGTGCTTATTATGCTTGTTTTTTAGTGTAGGAATCATTTGTGCAAGTTTTGTTGTTAATTGTCTTAAATAGCTTAATATAGTGCTTATCTGTTTAGCTTATTTTTGTGCTTATAGCTTTGTAATTTGTGCTTATAATTGCTAAATATTAGTGTTTAATTTCTGTTTTTCAAAAACATTTCTTAAATCTTTAGAAATTAGTGTAAAATTTGGTTTTTCATACTTAAAGGAGTGTGTGAGATAACATTGAAAATGGGTCAAAATGGTTCAAAAATAGTGTGGGTTACTTGACCATCTTTGGTAAGCTTATTAGTAATCTGAATTAGCTGTTTTTATGAATTTTTTAGTTTAAATATTTGATTTTAAGCTTTTTCTATAAGCTATCAAAACTGTTGGGGGTAAAAACAGTTCAAAATAGCTTATTAGCTTAAGCATTGTTTGATTGCTTATCTTATTGATTTTTATGCATGGTTTAGGTGTTTAGTTTAAGTAGTATAAGTGTCAAAGCATATGCCTTAGGATTTACCACCTTTTTTTGTCAATTTTAGTTAAGTGTGAAAAATGAAGAAATTGCTTGTTATCCCACTAGTTTAATCCGTTACACAACTATAATCTATACCAAGATGCTAGAAAATAAGAAGAAATCTTAAAGAGAGAAAGTAGAGAGAGAAACAAGAAAAGAAGATTAGATTAGAGAGAGTTGGAAAGTTACAAGTGATGGAAAAATAACTAACACCCTTCACCAAGTGTGGTGAAGGGATATTTATACCCTAGCCTTCTAGTTGGCTCATGGGCTTTCTTAACGGGTCGGGCTTGGCTAAACTTGGGCTTTCACCCTTAACATGGACAACATTAGATTACAAACCAAGCCCGATGATACCCGACTAGCCTATTACATAACAAGACCTATTTGACTTAATGAGACCGATAACATTCTTGTTTGACTTAATATAATTAAGGCTAACAATCTCCCCCAATGTTGAGGTCTCTTTCTTCAAACTTCTCTGTATCACCGATGACATTGAAGATATGACGTTTAACGTTTATGCTTTGCCTTGTTATGGTCTTGTCTTGTTTGTAATGGCTTTGTTCATCCATGCTTTGTGATCTTGATTTTGAGCCTTTATCTTTTGACTTTAAATTCTTGAGATCGTTATCTTGCATCATCTCCTTGACTTGAATCATCTTGATTTGACTTCCTTGATCAACTTGTGCTCTTGACCAACATGCTCATACTTGTTACATTCTTGTTTGACATATGTGATTATAAGTCTAACAATCTCCCTAATTGATGATTCTTTATTTGACTTTGAGGCTCTTTGATAGTGGGGAAGATTAGAATCAACTATCTTGATGTTGAACGATTGATTTTGAAAGCTTGAGTATGAGCATGTGGTTTATGAATCCAACTTCGCTGGAATGAGGCTGCAACACCGTCGTCTAAACCTGAAATAAGACAGTTAGCAATAAAAGATGAATATGGCTTTGTCATTCATCTTGACTTCGGTTGCATTAACCTCCGGTTTCCCGTTTTATAGTATAAATACTATACATGTGATCAGGTAGATTCAAAGAATCTCCTTGACAGGGTTTCCAGCTCAAAGCGTAGGATCTTCTAACACAGGATGAATTAGATTCACCATGCTTGCTAGTTCTCATTACCGGAACGTCTCAAAGCAACAACAAGGAAAAGAGTTAATCGATAGTTACTATCTTTCTGATTAAGTCGTCAATTCATTTACTGGACCAAAAATCGATATCCAGTTAGCACAAGCTGATTCATGTAGAATCATTGCAAGTCACCTACCAAGTAGCTTGGTTTGATGTTGTCAAGCAGGATTTCCACATCACTGTGAATACTTAATTATCCCTCCGATGTTCTGGCAAGATCTCAAGGATAATGCGTAGGACTATTGTTACAACTTGTGAACTTTATGGTGTTCAACAAGTGTATTTTGACATTGTGTCCTAATGAAATTATAATTTGATCTCTTCTGGCTCTAGACTTGATTTGTGCACTTTGGTTTTAGTAATCGGAGGCTGGAGCAGACTGCCACCTATTCAATATCAACAATCTCGGAGTGAGATGTCAATAGATAACTTTGTGTATCCTATGACAAAAGAGAACATGTTTCTTTTGAGAGAAACCAAAGGCTGGGAAGGTTTTGGATTGCATCACTGGTCCATGATGTCGTCTCAATATCAACAATCATACATTGTGGATTTTGATAGATATGTATTGAACCCCTGTTTTGCCTAAGTTGTTGGAGGCTTCTTCTTTTCACCCTTTATCCATACATTTTTTTTTCCTTCTTCAAACCCCTTCAATGCTTACCAAGACGTGAATACTAACACTTAGTGTGATTATACAGTTGTTAGATCAATCTAAATCGGCATTCTACCTATACACATTCTTCTCCAATCATACCTAAGGACTGCTATTTCTAACTATGGAGTGTCCTTGGGTAGATCCCTCCGGTTCTGGTTGGATCATAGGACTTATATCTAACCTAACCACCTTATGACTTCAGAATCGTCGTGAAATTAATAGGTTGTTGGGTAATGAGAATCGAACAAATAAAACCATTTTACCCGACATTAGTAATTTTCAAATACTCTCCAAACACATGTGGCTATCGAGATTTGAAATTGTTTAGCACATGAAGGACAGAGTTGCACTTAGCCGACTTCGCTGGTACATGGTTGCAACACCGACGTTTGAATCTGCATTTAAAAGGTTAGTGATAAACAACAGATATGGACGAAAGTGTCTTTGTCACTTCGTCGAATACGGTTGCAATAACCACGGTTCCCCGTTAATCAGTATAAATACTGCCTGTGATCAGATAGAATTCATATGAATCTTCTTGACAGGGTTTCGCAGCTGTACTAGCCGTTCTCGTTACCGGAGCGTCTCAAAGCAGACAACACGGTAAGAGTGAATCAGATAGTTACTATCTTTCTGATTAAGTCGTCAATTCATTTACTGGACCAAAATTGATATCCAGTTATCACAAGCTTGATTCATATAGAATCTTGCAAGTCACCTACCAAGAGCTTGTTTGATGTTGGCTCAAGCAGGATTTCCATCTTCACTGTGAATACTTAAGTATCACTCGGATGTTCTGGCAAGATCTCAAGGATAATGCGTAGGACTCTTTGTTACAACTTGTGAACTTTATGGTGTTCAACAAGTGTATTTTGACATTGTGTCCTAATGAGATTTATAATTTGATCTCTTTTGGGCTCTAGACTCGATTTGTGCACTTTGGTTTTTGTAATCGGAGGCTGGAGCAGACTGCCACCTATTCAATATCAACAATCTCGGAGTGAGATGTTAATAGATAACGTGTGTATCTCCATGACAAATGAGACAAGTTTCTTTTGAGAGAAACTCGAATGGCTGGGAAGGGTTGTGCATTGCATCACTAGGTCCATGACGACTTTCTTCAATATCAACAATCATCATTGTGATTTTGATAGATTATGTATTGACCCGGTTTCTGCCTAAGTTGTGTGGATGGCTTCTTTCTTTTCACCTTTTATCCATACATTTCTTTTTAATTCTTCAACCCCTTCAATGCTTACCAAGACGTCATTACTAACACCTTGTTGTGATTGTTCCAGTGTTAGCTCAATCTTAGTCGGCATTCTTCCCTTATACTCATTCTTCTCTAATCATACCTAAGGACTGCTATTTCTAACTATGGATTGTCCTTGGGTAGATCCCTCCGGTTTTGGTTGGATCATAGGACTAGTACCTAACCTAACACCTTATGACTTTAGAATCGTCGTGAATTAAGATGTTGTTGGGTATGAGATTGAACTATAAAACCTTTTTTCGTAGAGTATAAAGCACAGTGAGTCATTTAGATTACTTATTATTTTCAAGATCACATTTTAATTCCATTTCTCCCCTTATTTTAAATACTAATTCACTTAGATTTTGAAATACCATGTGACTAAAATTTGTCATGAAAATTCTATGGAGAAAACTTTTATACTTAGCATAAATTATATGGAACATGAACTTGCTCCCCCTCAATTTTACATATGTTTGACACCAAAAAAATGGTACCAAGTTGTAAAAAGAATATAAAATTGAGGGTTAGCATTGTTGAGCACACAATTTTGAAAGATTATGAATTGTCATTGAAGAATTCTTGAAAATCAACCACTAAATCATCTTATATCATACAATCTATTGAGTAGTCATTATTATTCCTGATTTGTTATTAAGATTAGTATAAAGGTTTTGAATACCAAAATAATTAAAGAATAGTATCCAAAAACATTAAAACATTGTTTTTCAAAAAACTCTCCTTAAACATTGACTCATTTTGAAAATGACACCAAATGTAGAAGAATTGTCTTGTAAAACTTGATGAGGGATGGAGTGTTGAACACACAATTTTGAAAGATTATGAATTGTCATTGAGAAATTCTTGAAAAATTATGTTCAACATTTTGAAAAACATCATGTTAGAAGACTTCTCTTCTAACGCTAAGGATAAGTGCACTGAAACGTACACTCTCCTTTGTCGTTCGGGTCCGAGTTGCAATCTGAGAGCAATTACAAGTCATAAAGAAAAATAGAAATGACATGTTTTGAAAGCATTTGAAACTCCTGTTCGAACTTCATTTACACGCCCGTGTCGATGTTAATCAACATTTCTAGGTACGTAAATGTTATCGATTCCAAGAGACATGTCGAGAAGATTCTTTTTGTAAAACATTTTCTGATTTTTTGATTTTGTATTTTCTTTTTGAAATTTTATATTTTTGTATTTGTTTTTATAGGTTTTATATTTTTGTATTTTGCTTTTCTCAAAAATATTTACAAGTCGATGTTTGAAGAATATATCAAGCAGATTCATTTGTCAGAACCTCCAGTTCTGCTGGAGTCAAACATCTCATACCAATTCGTCTGACAAGATACTGAAACCTATCTTCGGGTAAGGCTTTAGTAAACATATCAGCTAATTGGTATTCAGTTCTGACAAAGTACAATTCAATTATACCGTTTTCAACATGTTCCTTGATGAAATGATATCGAGTATGGATGTGCTTGGTACGGGAGTGTTGCACGGGGTTGCATGAGATTGCTATGGCTGACTGAGAGTCGCAATACAACGGTATTTTGTTGTAGTTGAAGCCATAATCCTTAAGTTGTGTCCTCATCCACATTACTTGAGCACAACTTGCAGATAACGCCACGTACTCAGCCTTACTGATGATCATTGCAGTTACAGTCTTGCGTTCTTTGACATCCAGCTACTAAACTTATCACCTAGGATTGATATTCCTCAAGAAGTGCTTTGCGAGTATCACTACCCATCCGGCAATGGTCGGCATCTGAAAAAGCTGTTAGTTTAAAGCCAAAATCCTTCAGATACCAGAGTCCCATGTTAATGGAACCCCATAAGTATCTGATGTGTCATTGTGTGGTGTATATTTTATTGATTCAAGTTTTAAATTTATATTTTGCCGACTAATCAAATATATAAACTTAACGGGCAGTGTATGCGATCGGTAGTAGTTCGTGGTAAGTTGGGGTGTCATAAACTTTAAGCCGTGGTTAATCTCTCATTAATTAATATCTTGGTATCTAATCTTAGTTAATTCTTTCTATTCTAAAGACCTATGATTAACCTATGTCAGTCTAAATCCTAATTCTAACAGAAAAATGAGGGTTTTCAGCCTGAGAGACTGGCACTGTTTGGTTGGTGACCACAATCAATTCAAGGCACTTTTATCCATGCAAGTTAATTAACAAAAGATAAAAGAGCGGTCGAACCTTATATAGAAAACTGTATTCATACCATTTTTAATCCGATTTAGGAAAGTTGGTTTGTTTAGTAAGTGCGAGATTTCTTCTATCGAGGTGGCATATCATCATAAGGCTTAGGCGTTAATCATCCTAAGACCTAGACACATTAATTCTGTCACAATTAAAGCATCCGCATAAAGCATCCTTATTTGCTGATTATAATCTATCTTAGGGATTAAAGCAATGATGATCTTGTTAAACCCTAGCTCATAGAGACTTTATCCACTTACCGCTTAATGGCAATTTATACACTAGTAGTCCACTTGTCCAACTATCCAATGGAATCAGAACGTTACTTGTTGAATTATCTAGGTCACCTGCTAGTCAACAGAATCAATAAACCATTGGCAATATCCAATTAACTAGTTAAGCCTGAAACGTATCCTAGACACAGAGTTAGAAGGACAATATTTGTGTAACTATAATTCTAGATGTATAAATTACTATATGGAGAGCTATCTCAGACTCTAGATCTACTTGGTCCGCTTTACTAGATCTAGTTGAATGATAGGTTGCATACAAAAGCGCGTAAATAAGTATAAATTGATAAACATAAACAAGCATACAACGATAAATTAAGAAATCGAGATAAACAAATACCAAACATTCCGATCTTCATAATAATGGCTAATATCCGAAGGTATTAGCCTTCAAACGTCATAATAAATACAAGAGTAATTATTTAGCCAAGGTAAACTAACCGAGTTAACGAATGATACCAAAAACTAAACGATTATTAAAGTATATGGAATTACACGATGTCTTCTATGGAATTGATAACGTTGCTCGGCCTCTTCTGCTCTTTTTCTCCTCTGAAAATCGACTTTTATGGTTTAGGTATCGAGAATATGATTTAGCATACTGAAAACTCGTTTTTGAGTTTTCTATGTATAAGGTCTGGAAGTCGGTTAGATACGGCGTATCCAAGTGTTGGATACGGCGTATTGGGAATTTCTTGGAGTAGGGACCACGCTTGATATCTTCCAGAATATTATATTGATTCATTTTTGAATAATTGCGCTTTATTGGTCTCTTTAGATACAGCGTATTGAGCTTATTCCTCTGTGGTCTTTGGTGAGTGCAGGCACGGATACGCCGTATCTTCCTTGATGGATATGGCGTATTGGTCTTCAGAATAGTAATCTTCAAAATATCTTCATTTAAGCTCCAGAATGCGCGCCTTTTGCTATATTTCACCAATTACTCTATAATTACTGCAATTCTCAAATATAAACGATTAAGTAACAACTCTTTGCAATAACTATACAAAATGGGTTAATAACATGGGATAAATGATGCTATAAAATAGATGTTATTTGATGTCATCAAATATCCCCCTACTTGATTCCTACTTATCCTCAAGTAGCCTTTAAAAGTTTGTAAAAATGTATCCCTAAGGATATTTTCTGTTAAAGCACTTATTTGATCTATTACAAGTACATAACCAAACACCTCACGAAATA
Source organism: Tanacetum coccineum (assembly GCA_026074375.1). Taxonomy (NCBI): domain Eukaryota; kingdom Viridiplantae; phylum Streptophyta; class Magnoliopsida; order Asterales; family Asteraceae; genus Tanacetum; species Tanacetum coccineum. Next base: position 8,251 of record BQNB010023737.1, on the reverse strand, counting down.
GGGAGATGAAAACACTCAAATTACTCAACTAATCTTTGTGGTAACATGTAACTAATTCGCTCAATTTCTCGGTCGTGACGAGTATTCTATCATAAGCTTGGCAAGGATACACATCTCCACCACTAAAGCCAAGGAGTAACAAGTTTATAAAGGTAAATATGGGTTTTTTGTATGGCAAGGCGTACGGTTGATCAATCTATAATCTTTCACCAGAAGTACCACTCCAACAAGGCAGCCAAAGCACACATACATGGCCGTAATGATGGAATAGACATGTGTGTTCGATCACATCCTCATTCGAATTTAACCAACGGTTAGGATGAAGAATGATATAGGGTAGGAACCTTCTAACTTTCACCAAAAGTCATAAACCAACGAGGCAGCTAAGATATGCATACATGGCCGTAACGACGGAATAGACATGCATGCTTGAACAAGTCCTCATTCGCATAAAGCCAGCGGCTAATCATTAGGTGAGAGGGAAGTAAATTGTTGTTAAATAAAAATCAAGAAACAAATAGATTAAGACTTAAGATACAAGTTGCTAGACACTTTTTCTCGACCGTTACCATGATAAAGACACAACTATTTACAACGTCTTGATCATAGATCAAAAACAACAACCTAAGTTGGCGTTCTCGTAACGATCAACTTCCCAATCATCCCAAAACTTTACATACTCTACAAGGTAAGTGGCGATATCTTCCACTTTGTATAATACTTTACATCGTTGATTTTTTTGTTGTGTATCAACGAATAATCGATCCTTCGTGTAATTCCTTTGGTAATGCTCTTTGCGAAACGATTATCTTTAAACTTTCTTTCTCTCTCTTTTTGTATTTTTTCTCATTTTTTCGATTTTTTTGGCTGGACTATTTTCATATTCTCGGTGTTGTTTTCCACCATCTTCACGATTCTTTAATATTTTTCTTTGAATAATTTCTTCGATAGTTCCTTTGTTCTTCAGATTCACCAATAATTGTGACGGTAGTAAAATCACATGAGTTTTGACTACTAATATACATTCCCATTTGCGCAAATTTTCAACCGCACCAAAGATATAAAATCACACAAGACTCGGGAAATACAAACTTTACACTTTAAGCAACTAGCAACTGTAAATTAAAACTTATCTAGTAGGGTAGGTTTAGGGGTCAAGGGTGGAACAAAAAAAATAAAAAAAAAAAAAAGAAAAAAAAAAAAAAAAAAAAAACAAAAAAAAAATAAAAATAAAAAAAAAAAAAAAAATAACAAATAGTTGGGTAATTCCTAAAGGATTGGCTCTACGGATTGTTCTAATGGATCATCATCTTAAGATTAAGAGTGTAAAAGGGTTTAAAAGGTGGTTAACTAACCGGTTGTAGTTAGTAATAAGCAACATGTAAAGGCGATTTAGGTGTAATCTTAAATTTTACCAATTTAAACAAGTTACTCCATCTAAATCCATAGTATTCATCATTGTGGTCTCGAGTGATATACCAAGCCAAGTTCTAAAGTTATACTCACCGACATACTCATAGTGTTGTGGGAATTTGGGTTAAATTTTGGAAATTGTTAAAGGTTAAATCCTCATGAAGTTTCTAATAAAGGGTTATGTTGTGCGGGTTATTGTATCATGTATTGTCATAATGGATGCTTCATAATTTCTTTATTGGTTGGGCTGAAAGTTTATGCATTTTTTAGTGTAAATATAGTATAAGGAATCCTATCTAATTCCATCCGCCCACTTGAAGGAGACAATCGTCCGCGTTGTTGTGTTGATATACAGTATAGAACGGGAAGGGATTTTAGAAGTAGATGAGTTTCGCCCCAGGTGATAGGTGCGGGGGTGTTTGCCCCATAGGGGAGTTTGTAGGCGAGTGGGGGGGTTGATTTAGGTTGCGGTAAGCCGAGCAGATCAGTCTCTCAGAGATGGCAGTAATTTGTGAGGCCTCATTCGGCGGCGTGTGGTCGGGATTCGAGGGCCGTGTTTTTATTGTGTGGATTTTTAGGGGCTGGCGTGGGGGGTCGTAGGGGTTGGTGTTTAGCGAACCCCCCGAACCACACGCACCACCAGCACACACCCCAACACACAGAGAACGGCAAGCACACGGGACACACAGCACCACCAAACCACCACACCACAAGCGCAACAAACCCGAACACTCCCACAACCCGCCAACAACACCACATACCGAGAACGCCCAAACAACGAACCGGGCCACCAGCACAAACCACCCCCCAACCCACACACTCACCCCCAAAAAACCACCCCCAACACCCCACACGACACCCACCAAAGATACCGCCCCCCAACTCCGAGCCACCAGCAAATCCAAAAACACCACTACCCACAGCGAGCACCACCCCCCCCAAGGACTACCCACCGCACCCACCCGACCGCCCCCCCCACCCCCGCCCCCCCCCGCCCCCCCCCCGCCGCCCACCCGCCCCACCCACCAACCCACCCCCACGCCCCCCCCGCCACCCCCCCCTCTCCCCCTCCCCCCCCCCACGCTCCCCCCTGTCCCTCCCTTCTCCTACCCACCCCCCACCCTCCATGCCCCCCCCCCCCTGCCCCCTCACCCCGTTCCCTCCCCACCCACACCCCCTCCCACCTCCCCCTCCCCCCTACCCCCTCCCCCCCCCTCCCCCCCTCCCCTCCCTCCCTCCCCCCCCCCCCCCCCCTCCCCCCCCCCCCCCCTCCCCCCCCCCCCCCCCCCCCTTCCCCCCCCCCCCCCCCCACCCCCCCCCCCCCCCTCCCCCTCTACCCTCCTACCCCCCCTTCTCCCCCTTCCCACCCCCCTCCCCCCCCTCCTCCTCCCCCTCCCCCCTCCCCTCCCCCCTCCCCCCTACTCTCCCCCCCCCCCCCCCCCTCTCCCCCCTCCCTCTCCCCCCCTCCCCCTTCTCACCCCCCCCCCTAAACTAAACAAACTAATTATGAGTCAGTCTGGTGAATACACCATATTGCCATAACTAACAATAATGTTTTTAAAGTGCAATAAAATAAAGACTGATAACGTCCAGACAATCAATACGCCGTATGGTATGGGGCGGATACGCCGTATTGATGTCTGAGAAGACAGACTCGATAACAAAATTAAATAACATTCTGGGTTGTCTTCCGGGAAGCACTTTTGTTTACAGCGAAGTCTTTAAGTTAGACTTTTCTTCAGATCCTCTTTATTCTAGCTCATGCACGCTAATGTGCCCACGTGTGAGCCATTCTTCCGTCTTCGCATTTCGAACGTAATCGGGTCCTAGATTTAAAACTCCTTTGTAGAACCCCTTATGATTTTGGTATGCATGCGAGATTCCATTCTTCACATCTTTCTCACTTACCTTTAGTAATGGTGGGATCTTTTTACATTGCTCATTAGTGTGGTTTTTAAACCTCGGATGTGATCGCACCATTTGGTAAGTTACTTCATCATCACCATTGTAAAGGGTAATTTTCCCTTCAAAACGTTTTGTTTTAATTCTAACTTCTCTTAAGAACGGTTCGCCAACAATAATATCGTCCATTCCTTCATCACGATAAGCATCCATATCCTCCAAAACTGCAAAATCAGTCATAACAGAAAAAAGTTCCAACAAAGATAGGCACATTCATTAAGGCTCCTACAACATTATCCCCTTTGTACACCATCTTATCTTTCATTATTGAATTATGAAACTCTTTGGACATCACATTGACGTACAATAAAGGGTAGAAGTTGACGTGTGTAAACTCAAATCCTATCATGCATGAGAACTTTAAGTTGTGAACACAATCAATATGGATCTTCTTATCATCGTCCCAATAACTAGGGTAATCATCAATTCCAGTATCAAGATCTTCATCCCTAGTTCTAAATTTCTCAATTACCTCACCTTCCTTAATGGTGGGCATCAAATCATCTCCTTGATTTATCCTAAGCTTAAATGGTTCATTTAGATCATTTAATTCAATGTAATCTTCCAAGAAAGGATCTAATGATCTATTTAACACCAAAGTCTCTCCCATAAGCCTAGCTTCTAAATCAAGTTCCATTCTTTCTCTCAAACTTAACATGTAGACCCTCTTAATTAAACTACTAGCAGGTTTAACACTTTTGAAAATAATCCTTTCTTCCTCGACTCTTAAAGTAATCTTTCTTTTGTAAACATCAATCTTAGCACGGGCGATAGACAAAAATGGTCTTCCAAGGATCAAAGGAACTTTGATAAATACAAACTTTACACTTTAAGCAACTAGCAACTATAAATTAAACTTAATCTAACAGGGTAGGTTAAGGTGTAAGGGTGTAACGAAACAAATAGTTGGTGTAAATTCATAAAGGATTGGCTCTACGGGTTGTTCTAGTGGATCATCACTCTAAAGATGGGAGGTTAACTAACTGGTGTAGTTAGTTAATAAGCAACATGTAAAGGCGATTTGGGTGTAATCCTAAAATTTACCAGTTTAAACAAGTTACTCCATCTAAATCCATAGTACTTATCATTGCGGTCTCGAGTGATATACCAAGCCAAGTTCTAAAGTCTACAACATCACCGGCACACTCATATTTTATGGAATTAGGTAAACATTTAGAAACGAAAAGGTTAAATCCTCATAATATCTAACAAGGGTTATTGTGTGCAGGTTATGTAACATGTAATTTTACAAAAGTATGCTTGAATTTTTTTTTAAATTTGAGCATAATTTAAGCATTTTAGTGTGAAAATTAGGACAAGTTAATATTCTAATTCCATCCCTCACTTGAATTATACAACGTCCTCGTTGTATATATAAAACATTAAATACGAGAATTTAAAAAGAATTAGAATGAGAAACTCCCTTGATATTTGCTCGGTAGATTCTCCAAGTTGCGTTTATGAGCAAGATTGTGTGCTGAAAAAGCGTCTTGAAGTTTCAAGACTCCAACACTTCAGACTTGTAGATACTTTAACCAACTTTGTCGATAACTTCCTGAAGGTCCTGTATAAATTCTCTGAAAACAAATGCAATTCTATCTCCGTGTATTTGTTTGGTTAGACTCGAAATAAATACCTAAAACTATATAGGAAGTCGATACGCTGTATCCATACCCCATGATACGACATATTGATACATGTATCGAATACGCTGTATTCGTTTAACGAATACGCCGTATAGACTGTGCTGAAAATAAAGACTGGATAACGTCCAGATAGTTGATACACCGTATTCATGGGGTTTGGATACGCTGTATAGACAGTATGGGAAGACAGACTTAATAAAAATAGAAAATACATTCTGGGTTGTCTCCCGACAAGCACTTTTGTTTACAGAAAAGTCTTTAAGTTAGACTTGCCCCAATTTAATCCCATCCTTATAAAATACTTTGGGGTCGAACGGGATGCCAAATGGCACATACAAATTCTTGATTACCGGAATACAAATGAATGGACATCCCTCATTTGTTTCATATTAATTGATAGCATGATATTAAGATTTAATTCCTTGATAAAAATTCCAGTTTTGAAAATTTTATTAGATGTATCATGACTTGTTTCCAAAAGCTGATTTAACCCATGTGCATAGGCACCAACATCGACATTTATTACATCAGGTAACGGTTTGACAGATAACTCCTCCGAAGAGTGTTCAATATCGACTTTATCATCATCATTGTCCTTATCCGATTTTGAATCATTGGGATAAATTACGTTAAAAGAAAATAGATCATTAAAGTTTAAAACATTTTGTTCCTCTTCATCACATTTGGAAAATGATGTTTCAGCTTTCAAATAAAATTCATCGATATGTTGAGGAATTACAACAGGTTCAGTTGAGAAATCTGATTTAGACGTTTGAGCATCATTGTAAACAATGGCTGGAAATTCATTCTCAAGATCATTAAAGAAGTCTAAATCATCAAAACAAGATCGTAGGCTCGGGTGATGGAAGTGAAGGCATATTGACTTTTTCATTATCATTTTCCAAATCCGTTTTTAAATTATTAACAGAAAATATTTTGTAAGAAAATGATTTTTTTGTCAAAAATTACTGTGCAATCTTCATCGTCGGATTCGTCAAACGATATTCTAAAGTCAAGTTCATCGTTGACAGGAATACTTACTTGAGATTTGCATTGAAGTGTATCCTTAGGAGCAAAGTCATCGTTAACGACTATAGCTGGGAATTCAGCTTCCATAGATCTAAGATCATAAAAATCGTCATCAATCCTGATCTTCCCATATGTACCAGTTCGCCAATTAAACACTTTTCCATGTTTATGAGCTTTTTCTTCCTCGAGCCTGATGTACTCATCCATAGTAAGGTTTGGATTGTCCATCCTGAAACAATCTTACTAGAAAAACTATTAAATAACAAATACGTCACGTTTAGTAAACTGAATACGCCGTATCACACCAACAGAATAAATAAACAAGCAGAATAATACACTAATCTAAATTACACTAATCCTAAGGGTAGATCTAATCTAATGTTAAAAACCAAAATATCAAATAAAAATCAAGATTAATTTTCACTCCCCAGCAGCGGCGCCAAAAACTTGATGTGTTGTCGTTGTATGGTATATTTTATTGATTCAAGTTTTAAATTTATATTTTGCCGACTAAACCAAAAACAACACTTTAACGGGCAATATACCCGATCGGTAGTAGTTTTGTGGTAAGTAGGGTGTCAAACACTTAAAGCGAGGTTAAATCTATCAATTTAATTAATATCTTGGTTATCTAATCTATGTTAATTCTATTCTATTCTAAACCTATGTTAAACCTATGTCAGTCTAAATCCTAATTCTAATGGAAAAATAGGGTTTTCAGCCTGATAGACTGGCACAGTTTGGTTGGTGACTATAATCAATTCAAGGCACTTTAACCCACACAAGCTAATTAACAAAAGATAAAAGAGCAGTCTAACCTTATATAAGAAAACTGTATTAACCATTATTAATCCGATTAGAACGTTGGTTTGTTTATTTAGTGCAATGATTTCTTCTCTCGATGTGGCATATCATTCTTAAGACTTAGGCGTTATATCATACTAAGACCTAGACACATTAATTCTGTCATAATTAAAGCATCTGCATAAAGCATCCTTATTTGCTGATTATAATCTATCTTAGGGATTAAAGCAATAGTGATCTTGTTAAACCCTAGCTCATAGAGACTTTACCCACTTACCGCTTAATTGCAATTTATACACTAGTAGTCCACTTGTCCAACTATCCAATGGAATTAGAGCGTTACTTGTTGAATTATCTAGGTCACCAGCTAGTCAACACGATCAATAAACTATTAGCAATATCCAATTAACTAGTTAAGCCTGAAGCGTATCCTAGACACAGACTTAGAAGGACAATATTTGTGTAACTATAATTCTAGATGTATAAATCACTATATGGAGAGCTATCCTGGACTCTAGATCCACTTGGTCTGCTTTACTAGATCCAGTTGAATGATAGGTCGCATACAAAAGCGCGTAAACAAGTATAAATTGATAAACATAAACAAGCACTCAACGATAAATCAAGAAATCAAGATAAACAAATACCAAACATTCAGATATTTATAATAATGGCTAATACCCGAAGGTATTAGCCTTCAAACGTCATAATAAATACAAGAGCAATTATTTAGCCAAGGTAAACTAACCGAGTTAACGAATGATACCAAAAACTAAACGATTACTAAAGTATATGGAATTGCACGATGTCTCCTATGGAAATGAATACGTCGCTCGACCTCTTCTGCTGAAAATTGACTTTTGTGGTTTAGGTATCGAGAATATGTATTAGCACACTTAAAACTCATTTTTGAGTTTTGTATTTATAGGGTCTGGAAGTTGGTTCGATACGGCGTATCCAAGAGTTGGATATGCTGTATTGGGGATTTCTTAGAGTAGAGACCATGCTTGATATCTTCCAAAATATTATATTGATTCCATATCTTGAATACGGCGTATTGAGTCCTCTGGATACGGCGTATTGATCTTTATTCCTATGTGGTCTTTGGTGAGTGCAGGCATAGATACGCCGTATATTCCTTGATGGATACGGCGTATTGGTCTTCAGATTAGTAATCTTAAAAATATCTTTATTTCAGCTCCAGAATGCGCACCTTTTGCTAACTTTCACCAATTACTCCATAATCACTGCAATTCTCAAATATAAATGATTAAGTAATAATTCTTTGCAATAACTATACAAAATGGGTTAATAACATGGGATAAATGATGCTATAAAATAGACGTTATTTGATGTTATCAATCATATTCTCTATACCATTATCATAAAAGTCGATT
>BQNB010023736.1:0-61485 GCA_026074375.1 Tanacetum coccineum | reverse complement strand
ATATAAACCACAGGGGCTGATTATGCCAATTTGGGAGACTTCATTTATAAAAGAAAGAAAGGGGAAAAAGGGAATGAAAAAAAGAAAGTTGTGGAGGGGATTTTCTTGTACAAAAGCCAAACATTCCCTTAATCATCTTCAACCCCTCCTCTGTCACAGCCCAACTTGTATAAAGCTTTTTCCCGCCAATACCAAAACCAGCCAGCACCCTGTTTTTGCTCCCATACTTCTCCTTTAAAATCACTCAACATCCTACCAAATCATTTCATCCACCCTACTTTCCCCCCCCCCCCGGCTTTATAAAGTCTATGTTGGCAATGGCAATCCCTCTCCATTCCCAAGCACTTCGATGGCGGAGATTTCTCCCCACCCCCAAAGAAGCTCAAAAGAAATCAAAGGCTGGGATTTGCTCTAGATTCACCTCACACAACTAGCACACTTGGTTTTATCTCTCCAAAGAAGCACAAGCTGCAAGATGAAGACTTCGGCTATAAATAGAGCCTTTTGTAAGCCTTTGAGGCATCTTAGAATCTAGTTTTTAGTTTTTTTAATTTAACTTAGCTTATTTTCAGTTATTTACAGTTTTTACTTTCAGCTTGTAACACTTTCAAGTTTTAATGCAAGTTTGAGTTTTTAAAGTCACTTTATAATTCCAAGTGTTAAGTTTCTTAATTGAGTTGAGAGGTTGTGTTCAAAAGCTCCAATACAGCTTGTTTACAAACTGTTTTAATTAAGTCAAACTAAAAAGTTAAGTAGTTAAGAGAATATTCACACCAATCACTCTCAAATATACCTCAAGCTTATGTTATGGATTATAAGCCCGTTCTGGAATAGGCTTTATGACTCCACTAGCTTGTTTCTATTGCAAGCTAGAAGCTTGTAGATTTCATAAATTTGACCCTGTTTGAGCAAGGGTGTAGTAAGTTCTCTCTATTTCTTACGTTTACTTGTCTATTGCCGAATTGCTAGTTTATTTATACAACTGTTGGGTTTTAAGTTATACTGCTAGACAATATTCATAAGCTGTTTTAAGTGCTTATTCCTGATTGAAAAATTGCTAAATAAGTGTTTTACATTGTTATTTGATGAATCTGTTTAAATTAGTTTGAAATAAAAATGATTTTTGGAAATGTAAGGCTGTTTTAACAATCATACTAACTTCAAGTATAGACAGCTAGTTCCCTTTTGGTAACAGCATAACTTACAGCTACCAGTACTAACTCCAATTAGAACTGCTAGTTCATTTTCTTGGATTCAAAGGTAGCAGTACTAACTCACACTAGCCGTAACTAACTACAGTTTAATACTGTTTAGATAGAACTAGTTTATACTGGTATTCATATCTACCTTATCAGCTTATTATTTTCTGGCTTATTTAAAGATGTTTCAGCTTTTTTAGAGTAGATTAAATCATTTTCCTTTGCTGTTTGCTTATTTAAGTTTAATTTCAATTTTAAAGTATTCTCAATAGTTTATCAGTTTTAGTTTTCTAGCTTATTATCATTTTAGTTATTCTAGTTGCTTATTCCACTTCTAAGTGCTTTATAAAGGTTAGGGTGAACAATTGTTTTAGCTTGTTTGCTTATTTATTAATTCTTTGAGTCTTGTTAGCTTAGCAGTACTAACCTTAAGCTAACAGTACTAACTTTAGCCTAGCAGTACTAACTCCAAGTTAGTACGGTAATAATCTGTTATTACTGTTTGTTAGTAACTATTGTGTTTATCTTGTTTAATTAGCTTAATTTGCATGCTCAATTTGCTTATTTAGATTTAGATTACTTATTTATCTGTCTTAAGCTTAATTAAGCTTTTTGTGCTAGTGTATAAGTTTTTAGTAGCTTTGGATTCTTGTTCTAGTTTCCTTTTCCTTTTATCTTTGAGGTCGTTGCTCATTTCAATGTTAGTGCAATTCAATAATATTTAATCCTGTCATATTCAAACATAATTCATCAATCGTTTTTCGATAATCCATTCTAGCCTCGTTGGGACATAACGACCTGGGAACACTCTATACTGCTTCCGGTTTTCTTGATCTCGCGTGATTTTGTCCCTTTGTGTATTTATGTCATATATAGATAGGTTTTAAGGGGTGAGCTCGTCCGATGACCATGTCGTCATGACATTTTGATTTTTAATTGCATTTAGTTATTCTTTATTGTGACATCAATGTGTTGTGACGATTCCTCTCTCGTTACGCCTTGCATTTCCGCCTTGGTGGGGTGTGACATGCATGTTGTGTTTGGAAGTACTTTTTGTGTTTTTTAGCTGTTTTGTTTAACTTTCTACAACTTCGAGCAGTGATTTGGGTTTGCATTTAAAATTGTATTTGCAGCTGTATCGTTAAGTGTGGTTCACATAGATGTGGCAAATAGATCGGGTTGGGTCGGTTTGTGTCATGGGTTAAATGGTCATGTTTTAAAAATGGGTCTAACGGGTCATGGGTCAGACGGTTTGGGTCGGGTCGACCCACTAAATTATAGTGTTTTCATACAGTTTTGAACGTTTTATACATTTTCGTCAGTTCTTACGTTTTCTTCCTTTTTTATGTTTTCGTCCGTTTTCGTCTATTTTTGTTATTTTTTATGTTTTCGTCTGTCTGATTCGTTCCTTTTCGTATCTTTTTTTACGGTTTCGTATGTTTTTGTCCTTTTTGTCCGTTTTCTTATGTTTTCCTGTTTCGTTTGTTTATGTTTTTGTCCATTTTCGTGGTTGTCTATCTGTTTTTGTGCATTTTCTGTATGTTTTTCGTATGTTTTTCTTACGTTTTTCGACCATTTTCGTTCGTTCGTACGTTTTCGTCCTTTTTAACGTTTTCGTCCATTTTCGTTCATTTTCGTATGTTTACGTCCGTTTTTTTACGTTTTTGTATGTTTTCGTCCACTTTCGTTCGTTTTCGTACGTTTTAATACGTTTCCGTTTGTTTCCGCACATTTTTGTTTGGTTTTTTTATGTTTTCGTCTAATTTCTTATGTTTCCGTCCGTTTTTTGTGTTTTTGTCCGCTTTCGTTCGTTTTTGTCTGTTTTCCTTCGTTTTTGTCTGTTTTCGTCCATTTTCGTATGTATTTATGTTTTTTGCCGTTTTCAAAAACATATAAAGACGTACAAAATTGTAAGAAAGCGGACAAAAAACATGCATAAACATATGCAAACGAAAGGAAACGGACAAAAATGTCAAAAAATAGACGAAAATGTTCAAAACGGAAGAAAACAGACGAAACGTAAGAAAACGGACGAAAACGTAAAAAAAAGGGACGAAAACGGTCTGAAACGTAACTAAACAGACAAAAACGTAAAAAACAGACGAACACGGATATAAACGTAAGAAAACAAGCAAAACGGAAAAAAAACATAAAAAAAGATGAAAACGGACAAAAATGTAAGTTAACGAAAGAATACGTAAGAAACGGACACAAATGTAAAAATATTGCACGAAAACGTAAGGAAACAGATGAAAACTTAAGAAACGGACGAAAACGTAATAAAACGGACGAAAACGTAAAAACCAGACGAAAACTTAAAAAATGGATGAAAACGTAAAAAAACAGACGAAACGTTAAAAAACGGATAAAACGTACGAAAACGGATGAATACGTAAGAAAACGGACAAAACGTTAAAAACGGACGAAAATGTTAGAAATCGGACGAAAACGGGAAAAACGGAAAAAACGGACGAAAACAGATGAACACGTAAGAAAACAAACAAAAACGTTGAAAAACGGACTCAAACGAACGAAATCGTAAAAAAAGGGACAAAAACTTAAAAACAGATGAAAACGGCAAAAAATGTAAGAAAACGGACGAAAACGTATGAATATATAAGAGACTGATGAAATCGTATGAAATGGTGTATTGTATGTTGTTTTTGGTAATGCTTTTCGTTTTTTGACAAAGGTCGATAATATATATTTTCGTCTTGAAATAATCATGGTATGAGGATAGATAATGCATTGCTAAGTTTGCATCCATGCTTTGGAACGAAGCTATGTGCAAGATGTCGGTTATGGAACATGTTTTTATGCAGCAGAATATTGCCGTTTACTTTTTTCAAATGGTGTGGTGTAATGTGGCGAGGCAAACTTACCATGTTTGTAGCCATTGAGCCTTTTTAACGTCTTTTTACATATATGAGCCTTTTTAATTGAACGTGGTCATATATTATTATTTATGAAGGTAGTTGGAAAGAAAAATTACAGTCTGCGTGTGGATGACGCTATTTTATATCATTTTAACCCTGTTTGGTGATGATTATAAATCTATACTATATGTTTATGAATTTGGTCAGAGTTTGAGAATAAGCCCATCTTTGCAGAGTATTTATATTTATGCAGTCATGGCATTTATTTCGGCCTGATACATTTCTATAGAGTGATGTTGTTTCGTTGTTAATGCAGTCGTTTTGTGAAGTGCCTATGTCGTTTTGTTAAGTGGGTTGTTTTGTTGGGCCATTAATTATTGTTACTTAGGTCAATGAGTAAGATTTATTGGTTGATTTCATCGGTGCGCAATCAACAGCTTTGAAAATGCCTAAAAAGCACAACCTAAGTATACTTGTTGATTTGAGTTCAAACATTTCTGAAACTGGATAGGCGATGATGATAAACGTGTCCGTGAGAAGTTTTGCTAAAATTGGTCAAATATTGAAGGTAACTGTATCTTGGCGGGGTATTTATATTAATGCAACCATGGCGGTTATTGCTTCTTTTTCCTATTAAATTCTTACATATTTGAGTATCCTCTACTTTTTTCCTATTATACATTAGGCGCATAGACGACGCCATTTTGGAACTCATTAATGGCAAACGATGTCGTTTGTGTTTCATGCATGTTGTTTTGGTTTGTTGGGCCATTTTTCTTTTTTGGTTGTAATTGGGTCGCCGATTGTTATTTGTTGCCCCAGTTTCGTTACAAACTAAGCACCGACATCCGGAAGTGTACTCAATAGTCTTTTTTAGTGCGTAACATATGTTTGATTCATCTCTATGTTTATGCATTTCTTTCTCTCCCCGAATATGCATACAGTGATTAGGAGTGTGGTTGATTAGTGGTTGGTTTCGAATATCTAGGTAGAAGTGTTTCTCTTGATTTCTCTTTTCAAGATTTATGGTGGTGTTAATAAAACTGTATTGGCAGCTGCATCGTTAATGGTAGTTCCCAGATTAAAGGGTATGTTTTTTGTTTATTCGTGTAAGTTTGATTATGTTTTATGTGTGTAAGCTTATGGAAATGGTGAATTGCGTGTGATGTTTGGAAGTGATTTTTTAGCTGATTTGTTTAAGTTCCTACAGCTTAAAGCGGTGGTTCGGGTTTTGGAATATTTGAGTTGCTGTTCAAAAAAATTATGTTGGCGGTTGTATCTTTGATTGTGGTTCACAAACTAAGGGTATGTTTGTTGTTGTTGTTCATTTGTGTACTTTGATTATGTTTTAGGCGTGCAAGGTTTTAGAAATGGTATATTGCATGAGGTGTTTGTAAGTGTTTTTTGTTCTTTTCACAAAGGTCGCTAATAAATATTTTTGTTTTGGAATTTTTGATTATGTTTTAGGCGTGTAAGTGTATTGCTATATATGCTTGATAGAGAATCTTCGTATCAATTTCTTCCACGCTCCTCAATGCAATGTTAGTACATGCATTTTACCTATCATACATAATCTAAATACAAAATGGACTATGTCTCAGATACGATTCTATATAACAGCATCATATGGATATCCCATATTCCTATGTTCAAGAATTGCAAAGATAAGTTAGATGATCTAAAAAGCGTTATATGGGCTTTTTAGTGCCAACTGATATGTGAATTGATTAGTCAGCATCGTCTTACCTTGTACACAAATGTTGTTGTTCTAATTCACGCAACAGAGATCATAGTTTTGAAGGTTACGGTGCATATATGGAGCAAAATATGTTGTGTTCATTGTAGTGATATTTATAAAGATACTAGTTTATTAACACGTGTAATTCACGGGGCCTTAAAAAACCGTTGATAGTGTTTTTATAAGAGATTGATTTGCGGTATTACGTATATAAATTATATGTTAGCCTCGTGAATATAAAATATTAATGCTAAATTACGATACAAATAAAATAATCAAACACTATAAAAGACGTTTAATTTTTTATGGTACATAAATTTAAGAACATATCACTTTAGAAAATAGTAAAATAATCTAACAACAACATAAAAAAGTAGTGTAACAACAAAACACACATAACATTTATGGCATTTAATAAAAGTTTAGTATACCTCAATATGTTTATATAAGCGATCGATTTGTTATATTACGTCAATATTATTTTTATATAAGATTCTCTTTTTACTACAATAATATCTATCGACACAAAATTGATAACTCCATTCGCTTCTTTCTTGACAAACAATGACCACTACAACAAAATTGGTTTTACAGGACGCCAGTTTGTGTCCCATAATGTTAGTTTATAGGACCTTTGATCTAATAGGACTAAAATAAAAGTGTCCTATATAAAGGGGTTGTAATAGATATTTAGGACTCTTATAGGCGTCCTAATAAACACAACATTATCAAACTAACTTTCTGGTCCCTTAACAATGTTTTATACGACCACAATAACGTCCTAATAGACTTCATAATAAGATGCTTTATAGCGTTCTAATATATGCTTAGCCTTTTATTTAGTTTTAGGACACATTCACGCGTCCTAAAAGATATATAAATTGAACGAAGTCGTGTTGCATAAACTCATATTTTAGTAGCAAGAAAAGGGTTTTAACACAAAGTTGCGTTGTTAGGACCCAATTTGATGTCGTAAAATGAAATACAACATCTAATGGAACAATATATTTATTTCCCATAATTATATTTAACAAGTTTGTCTACCCGCGCTCCGCTGCGGGACGTCTAGCGGGCGTTGGTGATTATTCTTGTGTCATTTATGTGTAGGTGGATGCTATCCGCTTATGGTACGATATGATGCAAGAAACTACTATTTTAGAGAAGTCCATAAAATTAAGTTGTGGTTACATAGGAGAGAAGCTGTTGATACAGTCAGAAATTTAAGCTACCTGCTAATAGAGTTATCTTTTACATCGTTGAGTTTAATAGAAGCATTTTGTAGTTCGTCAAAAAGATAATTTTTTTGCTTCAGAGCCAGTCTTCTGCTTGTGGTCTTCTGGCATAGCTGCTATAAAGGAAATAAGGAACATATATATTAGATGGATTTGTTATTTATAAATTGCATAAAATAAATGGTTTTTTGTAGTAAAAGTAGTAGTTTTGTTGCTGAAATTGTTGGGTGTTTTGAAGAGAAAATGATACCTAGTTTCGTATAAGCACGATTTATTTTCCATGTCGTTGTAACGGGGTGTTGGCATACGCGATTATTTTATCCGCTGTCGTTATCTCTGGATTGCTAACTCCAAATCAACGTAACAGCTTCGATTGCAATTTGAACCTGCTTGAACGGATAGGAAAGCTTGACCTTGACATGCCTGTTGTGTTCTTCTTTTTTGAGCATACTATTCTTCTTTTTTCAGCATACAATCCTTAGATCGGGTATCCCAACTTCAAACGGACCCGCTTGTTATTCCAAAAAAAGCACATATGAATAGCAATGCAACAGATGGAAAAGTAAGAAGAGTAGATAACCTATTTGATTAAGTTCTCTGCAACAACATTTGAATACAGTTGAATCAATCTTAACTGATTTGACCCACTCGACTAATTTCGCTCGTTTGATGAAACGGGTTAAGTTGGTTTACATTTTTACATTCAACGCATTTTGAAAAAAACCACAAATTTCAGTCATAACAATAAACACGCAAACTGTATTCGAGTATAAGGAGCGTACCTTCCTCCATCTGGTCACGGGCTTAAAGAAGGTAGCACGTTCACGAATAGTTGTAGAATAGTCCATAGTAATCCCTATCTACCTTCGCTATATGAAAAACAGTTTGGATGCACAATGGGTAATGCTTTATTTTTGATTTGGAAAGTGATTATGAAACATTGAGATGATAGTCAAAACTGGTTGTTTAAGACGTTTAAATGTGTAACTAATTTGACCCTTTAATTATTTAGAAATATCAAAAAATAGTTTTGTTGCAAATTTCACCCTTAAAGTGTCTAGGTAATTAGTTTCATGATGCCTCAATTCGAAAAACTGTGTAAAACACTATAATCAGATAATTACTTTGAAAGCGCAATGCCATACTCACCCTTAAACAATCAGATGGTGGGGGCTTACCCAACAGGGCCAGCCTTAGGGGGTTAGGTCATGTTCCCCAAAGCGGGCGGACACTCTCCTCCACACCTTAGCATCCCACTGACCCAGTATGTTCATTTCCTTTCATGTATTGTCCTTCAATAATAAAAATGCTTTTTTACTTCTAAATAGTATGTTCATAAATGTATTTGTTATGATTATGCATTAGATATTTTTCATTATCACAACTTCTAGTAGCTAAAAACACTTCTAGTTACAATCTTGTTACCAACTATCATCTACGAAAAATGAGGGGCAACTTACTAAGTGTTGTTTGGTATTACGGCCTAAATGTGTGTATACTATAAAGTGGGCTGCAAGTTCAAATAAGGGGTGCTTGGAATCTGTTTTTTACTCTACTAGTTAACTCTCGGGTGAGCACATATTGTAGTAGTTGCCATAAAAGAATCGTGTGCAGAACATTTTTGAAACAGTAAGGAATTCCATATCACTTAAAGAATCAATAAGCACCCAAACAAAATAGTTTATTTCAGTTAGTAATAAGCAGATAAGAAATTTGGATAAGCAAGTCAAGTACGCTAAAAAATTGTTTCTGAAATACGTATCAAACATGAAGATAAGTAGTTTAATATGAAATCTGAAATACCTTTGTCAATATGTTAGCATCCAGTCTAAAAAACAAATTAAAAAACTGTTGATCAGCGATCATGGAATTCAATAGAATTTTTAGAACACAAAAAGCTTTTGAACACTTCGAATTGGTGTAGCCAAGAACACCTTTATTTTAGATAATAATGACATAAAAGTAAAAGTTTAAGATCGTTACCGGATTATGATAATGCAGAACGGTGTTTTGCCTAGCTTTTCAGCTCATGTTGTTTGATGTCACAGAATCCCATTATATTGTTTTGCATTAACATAAACAGGCCCGTCTTCCATTTCAAGTGACGGCGCTATTCTGCTATGATGAATTCGACGCAAGTGTGGGTATGCCTGCTTCTAAAAGATTATTAGAATTTGGGAAAATGAACTTTTAATAATATGATTAAAATGAAAATGAGCTTTTAATAATACGATTAAAAATGAAAATGAGCTTTTAATTGAAGCACATTAAAATGTAAAATGAGTTAACGTCTTATAGGGGTTCAAGACACGCTCTACTTTTTAAAATCTCAAAACGACATCTATGTAGTCCTTTTTTTCATTTAAAATGCCGTATGTCTTAAATCCTGGTTATCCTTTAATGCGATGATGATTCTGAATCAACAACTTATTAATCTCTGATCATCATTCATCAATGAGCAATACATTTGACTTTTAAATGTCAAATATTCAAAATCAAGCACATATGTCTCTACTTTCATAAACACAATTCCCTTCATAAATATCATTTCGTCGCTAATATTAACCTCAAAGAGGTAGCCTAGTCGTGGTAACTTAGGATTTTTATAAGTGAAGACCCCAGTTCAGCCTTCATGTGCATAGCTCAGTTGGTTCCGGAACTAAGAAATTTGCTAAAATGGACAACACTTTCCAATATGAGTGTGAGCTCTCCTGAGCAAGCCTACATATTGTCCTTCAGCGGAACGTGTTGACTGGTCAACATTGCAGGTTATCTAACATTTTACTAACCCCAAAACCCAAAATCGCTACAAAATACTACCAATTCAGGCTCAGCTCATGCCAACTAACAACCATCAATACTCAAATCCATATATAAATAAATATCATAATCACTAAAAGACATAGCAAACTTAAACATGAATAACTTACATTGAAAATTAGCTTAAAAATGCCGTAAGCTCCCATCTGACATCTCGACAGTTGGATTTTAAGATGACAACAGACCTGTTCACGTTAACCTGTCCATTATAGTTCATACATTCAGAGCGACGATGTGTGTTATTAAAGTCATTTGTTATATACGGTAAAAGAAACATTTATACCTTACAATTCAACATATCATGTCATTGCAACAACTAAAAACATTCACACCAACTAAACAATGATCCAGCAGCCTCTTTGATAAAAGCCTCAGCCTCGTCCCACTCAAATTGCACCCATTCTAATTGAAAATCCACACCTATAACAAATACGAAATCTTAAGGAAAGTATCTTAACAACAAACCCCTGACCCAAAAAAGCCGATTAATG
This sequence comes from Tanacetum coccineum, assembly GCA_026074375.1. Taxonomy (NCBI): domain Eukaryota; kingdom Viridiplantae; phylum Streptophyta; class Magnoliopsida; order Asterales; family Asteraceae; genus Tanacetum; species Tanacetum coccineum. The sequence goes on along the minus strand of BQNB010023736.1, from coordinate 51,129 downwards.
GTCAAAGAAAACAAAAAATAGAGCTGAGAACTTGCACGCCCAACTACATAGACAACCGCGATGTTGCATACCTCGAGGATAGACTGACCGCAAACTACATGTTCACACTTCTGGTCCTGTTTTCAAGAGAATTGCCAAATTAGATTTAGATAAAATCCTTTGTTAATATTTTGGTAGTAGAAGTCACACATACCTCGTGTTCTCTTTTGTTTTGGCTATGGTTTTGATTAGTCTTGCTATTTATTGAGCATGACAACGCCTTAAAGTACTCCTGCATAAAAAGAACAATATCAATGATTGAGTATTAAGTAAATAAAAAAGAATGTAACTGATAGATTCTAAATACTCGCATTTGATACTTATGATTCCTATGGTCAACTTAACATAACAAAACAAAAGTTAGCTATCAAAGTCAAATTTTGTGTTCAATGATTGCAGGTAAATGAACCTATTTAGTGACTTATATGTCGGGCTCTTTATGGAACGGGTGCTATTGAATATAGTTCTTCTTTTATGAATGAATGAAATTAGACCGTCGTTATTGCGGATCGTGTGAACCGCTGGGATTAACGATTGATCATGTAAATGCCAATCAATTTGAAATGGCTGTTGAGTAGCTTGTGAGAAAACATGTGCTTGAGCTAAACCTGTGAGAAACACAGAATTATAAATCCATAAGAGGAAAAACATTACCTACTAAAGAAGTTAAAAAAAATTGATGATCACCTTCAGATGCAATCCTTAAACATTCCAATTTGTCATTAGACGCAAGTGAATATTCAAAACCGAGGCAGACGTATGCTCAGGCAGTGTACAGATGGCTACCTTAGATTTAGGACGCCTCCGAATGGATCAATCTACAGATGGAAAACATTAGGTGGACAAACTTTAGAAAATAGTGTTTTCATTTCCTTATGCTGACAAAAATGCAATCAGACTCGAAAAGAGGTGAACAGGTTGCGGAAAGGGCCGAAGGCCGGCAAAATATTCTCATCAACGTATTAACAAAGTAAGTACAATATTTCAATATGGCTTAAGATAATGCACCAATAGATAAATACACGATGGCTACCAAAACAGGAGCCAATAATTCTATGTTTTTTACCTTTTTGGTATTGCCGTTGGCTTAATATCGGGCCAAGGCTGTCCTTCCATAGTTGGTCAAATTCATTAGCATTCAGACTCCATGTTAGCAATTTATGCAGTAAAAGATTTATGTAAATTCCATTGATGATTTAAGGTGGGTAGGGACGTTTTATTCAATTGATGATCATGACACTTCATTGAATAGCACAAACAAAACCATACTTTTCTATTTTCTTCACCATATAGAAGAAAGGTAATAATCATCATACTATAAATGCTTCACAACCGCCATTTACGTAACACACTAACTTTAAGAACATCCATGTTTCCTTTCTTAGAATTTTAAAGTATCATATATAAGAGAAAAACTCCCCATTGTCAGATGTACGTATATTTTTTGGATATCAAGGAAACAGAAAAAAGACACATAGCAATATTTTAACTAACAACAAGAATACATTGTAATATATCCAAATTCTCAAGACGGTAAGTCACTAATATCCAGAGAAGTATTCACTCTAAGGCTTACTAACATGCGTACATGTCATCTCATTAAGCTAAACCAACTACTAATCCTCTATATAAAACTAACATGAAAACTATAATTCACCTTATCTATATTAAGAAACGCCTCTTATTAAACCTTTAAAAACAATTTCGGTCAAATTACATCAACTAAACACACCCGAATACCTCGTCTTTAACCTTCCCCGCCCCTAAACTCATCATTGCTTTGTGTAGCCCAACATGAAATCAACAAAAGCGGTCATTGTTTCCAAAGCAACACAGCACATAAATTGCTGAAAGATAATTTAGTTTACATTTACACACCTCAGAACGACAATCGAATAAATAGAAATAGTTCTTCCATATCGAATAAATTATCTGAAACAGTACAGGTTGCTAGGGCAATACATTCTGCCAGTCAACCATCTTAAGGTTGTTATAAACCTCAATCAACACCACTAAACCTATAAACAGTCTCGGATCAGGTTGGGCCGGGCGGGTGGCAATCAATATTATAACCGAGCTCCCCCGATGTTACAATTATAAGTCTAACTATTTCCCACTGAAAATGGGCTCTATAGTGATTCATATACATTTGGCTCAGCCGTAAGTTTTAGAACATGGCATATCGCGGCTACGTACAACAAAGGTAGCCTAGCCAAGCGATAGCACACGTATGGTTATCATCGCCTTTTAAAAATGACATTTTAGATTTACGACAGGAAAACATCGGTTACCAAGTAAGCATAGCGTCTACACACCGCAGTAAGGGTTTTGTCATTATCACGTATATTGAATTAGAAGTGTTTTTCTATATGGCAACACACGTGAGGGTGACAACCCTTACAGCCGCTTCGAATCTAACCATGCTCCAAATAATTTGGCTCAGACGGGTCTATGACGGTTGCGTACGACAGAGGTAGCCTACCCAAGCAATAGCCCACTCCCGCTCATCATTGTGACCGTAGACATAACATAAAGAGTACAACGGACCAAGGGGGTATATTATTGATTGTTACCGGCCGACCCAACCTTACTCGAGACCCACGGGTTTTTTAGTTAATGTCATCCGTTTCACCTAGCCAAGCTACGTAATAAGGTACGTGTTTATCAAACCAACCCATCCCTCTTATTCCTCTCACCTCTCGCCAAAATACAAGCATAGGTAAACAACGATCATCGCAAATTCTTTTGCAGAGGTTGCTGAGTCGAGACATTCTTGCACTCAACCATCCGTCCACATACCCAGTTTCAGGCTCTTCAGTATAACTTTTCGTTATCAAGATCCTGTAACTGTGAATCCTCAACGTATCAGAAAACCCACAAAACAAACCAATGGCCTAAACTCTACCCAAAATAACAGACAATCATATGCATATACTTCAGGAAACCACCACCTAAAGAACACCAATGTCTCCGACCAGCCAACAATACCACACACCATGAACGGCGGCAACAAAGAGGCCAGTGGCATCGAAGAGTGCGTATGATTTATTTTTAAGAGACAAAGCGATATGAGTTTGAACCCATATAGATTAATGACAATCTCTCAAAACATCTGTAACACATACCATAAGGGAAAACCTCTGACAATATCAAATTGAGTGAACTTTCGCCCACACAAACACTGTTCAAATTTTCCATAACACAAACCATAGGGAAAAACTCTCAGAACAAAGCCGAAAGAACCTCCATGACCGCGTTAGGATAAACGTCCCGCCAAGATTATGCCATTCTCAAATGCTGAATCTTTTAATATAACCCTATGCATTGAATAAGCATAGCAGACATAAAAATAGGGCCATTGATAAACCAATAAATGAAAAAAACCAAACTCCCAGTCATAAAGCACCAACATATACAACAACAATTTAAGCTTATACATTCAATAAACAAAACACACATGGAAGCAAATGAAAAATACACAAATAAACTCAAATATGCTGTAGTCAATTCAACCCTAAGACAAGTAAAAATCATTAACAAAAGCAAACAAAAAGCAATGACCTGAATATGCCGTAGACAATAATACATACAACAATCACAAACCACATTGACACAACAAAAGCAAATGCAAACCAATAACAAAATTAACAATCATTAATGAAACATACATTTAAAAACACACACATAATTATTTAGCAAATTAAATAAATTAAATGGAGCCATAATTAAACGAAGAACTTTAAACATTAGACAGTAACAATCAACAATCTTAAATACAAACAAAGAACCCTAACAACATACCAAAATCAAACAACAACCATTCCTCTTTAGAAAAGATAAAGACCTAAAAACGCAACCAAATGCACGGATAACATGTTTCTATACCACAGTAACCATTGCCAATGCTAAACCACAGCTGTCAATCATGCAAAAAGATCTCAAGACTTAGTGGAAAACTAAGTCGCACACTCAGTGGGAAATTAACAGATACGCAAAATTAATGAAGAGTGTGAGAGATGAGAGGAATGGGAGAGGTTTGATAACAAAACCGGATCTACCAGAAATGAGTGTGACAGATGAGAGGAATGAGAGGGATAGGATGATTTGATAAACACGTAACCTAATACATGGCTTGCCTAGGTGAAACGGATGACATTAATTAAAGTCGGGTTGGGTCGGATGACGTCGGTAATGAATTATTAATTCATACGGGTCGGGTCAGCGGGTAAAAAAAATTAATGGAACCCGAGTTCCTTATTTTTGTAGGGTTTTATAATTAACAAGTATGGATAAACAGGTTGGCATTGTTCTAATACCAAATGTCGTCATACGCTTGTTAAAACAATTTTCATATCCAATAAACATTTGAGTTCCATTTAAGAATCAATAGTGACCTGTTTGATTATGCTAGAGGACTTGTCAATCATTTGTATCCTGATACTAGAAAGAAGAACAAATAATTCTTGTTTTTGATTAATCATTTCCATGTACAAAAGTGTTTAACCTCATCCAAACTGAACTTTAATAACATCTACCGTACAACACAAAAATTAATCAAAAGAAAACTAAGAGATTCTCTTATGTCATCAATCATCATTCACCATTCATCATCTTGAAGTTATACCTGAAAGGAAATAGAACCTATGTGTGAACAAATCATCTTTCATATAATATACAGAGTATGACAAGTTTTGAAGAGAGCAACATATAAAAATAAGAAAGAAAAAAAAGAACAATGAAATGTTAGTATAAACATAACTTTGTCAAATTGCCACAAAAAAGTAATGTGCATTTTTTTAAGACTAACTAATCGATGTATCACCGTTAACCCCAAAAGCAATATAAAAACAATTTGAATAAACTTATACACGAATGAGCCCTTCAATTTCAGCAACCTGCAAACCATGAGTTCTTACAACAATCATCAAAATTACATGAGAGCGAAAATAACATAAAATTTCAAAAACTGAAATCAATTATTAGATGAAGGTTAGTGGCGGTTATAAGGCATACACATAGTGAAATATCGAAGATAAAGTTACGGTTTTGTAGTAGATGCGAATTGTGAGATAAAAAAGGCAAAGTGGGCTAATTATAGGGATTTGGGGCGGGAAACATGGAAAGAACCAAAATTTAGCGGGAATGTGAGTATTTTCTATAAGAAATGAAAACAACTAGTATGTTAATCTTTATGTTATAACCTTTCAATTTTTTTATATTTTAAAATTTTAATGAAGCAAACTGTCAAGTTAATATTGGTAAACGAACTAAAATCTTTTGTATAAGACCGATCAGTTACTCGTGCGTTGTGGTGACGGGTATGTAGGATGTCAAAAATACCGACCCGACCCAAACCCGAATTCAAATAAACATATTTGGGTTGGGTTAGTCGGGTCCAAAATTTTATTTGGGTTATTCGGGTTAACCGGAGTAACCTGAATACTAAATAGGGTCGGGTATCAGCTTGAAACTTTTTAGCTAACTCGGGTTCGGGTCGATCCGATTGACCCGAATAAATTTTTCTAATTTTTTATATAAACTTTATATTTTTTTATTTAAAAGAGTAAAAAAAGATTTTTTTCGCATTTTACCCATATTTGGGTTATCCCGAACCCGAATTGACCCGACCCGAACTTAAGTAACCCGAATTTAAATAGGGGCGCATTTGGGTATGGAATTTTTTGTTTTGACCTGACCCGAATTAACCCGACCTGACCAACCCGACTCGACTAACACCCCTACGCGTATGTGCGCATTGCGGCGGCAAGTACCTGCGTAGTTAAGTATTTTTTTTGTAACTTGGGTTTTCGACTCGACATTGCGAGCCGACTAATCCCAGGGCGACTACCCTTTTAGATAGCCCAAAGTCGGTACAGGTGAATCTCCGTGGCCACAAGGGGATTAATTTTCTCCCTGGTGGATTCGAACCATTGACCTTCACTATAGAAACTGATATTCTTATCGTTGGGTCACCCCTTGTGGGTTGTAATTAAGTATTTTGGTGATCAAATGCATTTATATTATATGTTTTTTTGTGAGAATATAGCTATTGATGACGTTGATAAAATATTTCATTTAGTGTCATATCGAGTGCTCTATTCGGGGCACGTACGACACCCTTATCGCTTGGGTACTCCAACAAGACCAACAGGATAAGCGAGGAACCCATACATTAAGCAATGCTTCCACGTAGAACCCCACCTCCAAAACTTGGCTCGTGATATTCTCTACCATCAATTTATGCACGACCTCGTGCATGGTCATTTCGCACTGACGAACGACTTCCCTTAAATGATTTGGTTTTACTTTGGCTTGATGGCTAAAGGGACGTTTGACTTTCAAATCTTTTGGTCCCAACATCCAGTGACTACACTCCCTCTTGGATAAGTCCATTACTTTTTCTTGTTACTTAAGATCCAGCGTGCAAGCGACTGTCATCCTTATTTGGATTAGTCCATTACTATCTTTATCTTCCATCAAATATGACATTATGTACTTAACACAACATCATATTGTTCTCTAAAACACCCAGCGAGACTTCTCCCACCACCATTGCGCAACCAACACTTTTAAGAACTTTTGGGAGAGCGACATGATCAATTCTTTTGCTTCGGACCGCCTCGATCCGACTTGACTCTCATACGACTTGTCGTGGTGTCCTTCTTTCGACCCTTTGTGGCGTCCTTATAACGATCAGACAAGCCATGTGCCCCGCGTATAATAGAGGTTCACTGGCTTCAGCTTGCCTTGGGTTCACCAGGGGAGCAGCCTAACTCCCTATCTTTGTAGTGTCATATCGAGTACTCTACTCGTGGCATGTGCTAAAGCCTTATCGTAGGGTTACTCCAACAAGACCAACAGGATAAGCTATGAACTCGCACATTAAAAATGATTCCAAGCATAACCCGACCCTTAAGAATTTGGCTTGTGACATTTAGGTTTACTTTATTGCAACTAATTATGCTTGGTTAATATTTAATGAAATATTGAGTAAATTGCATAAATCGTCCTTAATGTTTGGTCAATTTGCATGTTTCGTCCCAAACGTTACAAAAGTACAAGGATCGTCCATGTGGGGAAACCTTTGGTGCAAGTATCATCCCTGCAGGGATGATACTTGCACGGGATGATACTTTCACCAAAGGTTTCACTAAAAGTTTTCCCATAGGGATGATCCTTGCACCAAAGGTTTCCCCACAAGGACGATCCTTGTACTTTCGTAACGTTTGGGACGAAACATGCAATTTTGCCAAACTTTAGGGACGATTTATGCAATTTACTCGGACAAATTATTATATTTAAGGTAAAAGTTAAAAATACATTAGCCGCTCTCCAAAATAACTCATTATGTTATTTCTACTATTTTTATTATCATTATACTTAACATTGCTTATGAACACTTGTCATTATACATAATGTAGTGTGTTGTTACCTTCTAAACCACTCACTTTTAAACTAAAAAACCAATATTATTGTAAGTGATGGTGGAATTGACAATCATGGTAGGGTGATTGTTAGTGGTGTCAGAGTGTGTTAAAAGGGCTGTTTTGCGGTGCTTGGTTGTGATGTTTGAGAGTGTTAAAAAGGGTCGATGTAAATTTCATCATAATAAGACTCGATCGATAAATGTCCTATAATTTATCATGATAGTCCTCCGCTTTTGACTCCTCTACTGCTCAAAGATTTTGATCCCCCTCTAATTGTTGAATCAATTGGGCCTTGTAATAATAGTTAACAAGAAAAAAAGCTTTTTTTTGAAAAATATTGTTGCGTCCAAGATCAGAACAAGCTTGCCGGAAGACGTACTTTTATTTATTGACAATATCTTCCATTTTGTTCAATCAGGATCTGAGAGCTCAGTTTCTAAGACGAAGGCTAAGCCCGTCTATTTGATCGGTGAGGCAAGCAACTCCTAGCTGAGGGTGAGGAACGAGAAGAAGCTCTACCAACGGTTGAGGGTCAAGCAAAGGCCCTCGTTGAGGGCTTACCTAAATATATATGGTCCTGTTAGATTCCAGCATAATAAAACTATAAAAATATATGTGTCCCATAAAGCTTAGCTTAATAAGACTCATTTATTAATAGTTCTATTCACTTATATACTTATAACACCCGACAATTATAAGTCCTATAAGCTTAATATAATAGGACCTACATGTTAAATATCTTATTAGATTGCACTATAATAAAACCAAAATGAACAAGTGTCCTATAAAACATAGTTAATAAGACTTATACGTTAAGTGTCCTATATGTTGCGACCTAATAGGACTCACAACTTGAGTGGTTGTATTAGAAGTTTTTTTTAGGACACCTTAGGAAAAGTGTCCCATGAAAGGGTCCTATAAACCATGTTTTCTTGTAGTTGATGACGCATTAAAACAGTTGAATAATGTATTATGAACGGACATTTAATATAGTAATGATTGATTAGGAATAATATGTACGCAAGTATCGTTTAGATGAATTTGGTATAACTTGGTGTAATAACGTAAATATTTGATAAATGTAGAAAGAAAAATGAATAGTTTTATAATAAGTGATATCGATAACAAATGCCAAATGATGCTAAAAAAATAATATGTGCATACTTTTCATAAAAGTACTATTATAAGATTTACTAAAAACATATTTGAATAAATTCACGTATCATATACCTCATATATCTCATAAAAAATGCCGATTTTCTTTCATGTTCTTATTTTTTTTATAGTAAATGGCGTAATTCCTTTGAAAAACATACGTGTTTGTAGTGTTTGTAATTTATAATAGCTTATTGACCCGTCAGAATTACTGGATTAAAAGGTAAATAGTCAAACTTTAGAAGTATGATTTAAGTATATGAGAGTGTTATATATTAAGATTTTGTTTGTTATTGAATAATAATTATAGGCAAAACATCATATACTTGTTACATTTTTATGAATACTCATTATCAACTTAAATCTTTCTTCTCATGCTTTCTCTAAAATGGCTTTAAAAATATACGTGACATTTCATGAAATATACAAATACCTAAAAGTTATCAAGACTGAAGATAAAAGATATATTTTTGTTTGTTTTTGTACATTGTCTACATTTCACTTACACCATGGTGTAAACATAACTTAGATTTCAAAGCTCATGAACACACATTCAGTAACAAAATGGGGAAAAGTAAGTTGAGTATGACATCTCGCAAATCTCTTTTACATGTTGGGCAACCTATGACCCATGTGGCCATAGGATGACATCTTCCATAGCAGGTTTCCTAATTTAATTTAACCCGTTGAAGATAAAACATAACATGAATTGACCCCATTCACATGTAAATGGGTCAAAATTCCCACCTGCATTTATATATAATGGATTAATCTTCCATGATATAACACTCGATCATTTTTGAAGCTCATGAAGAGTGGTGGTTAGCTGTTGTAGGAGTGAATTCGTTTACGATGTTAAATATCTTTCTTAGCACTTCCGGCATCTTTCCCCAAATCATGTCTTTTAGATCCACCAAGCTCTTAATTTTGAGATAGCTTACAATCTCTACAATCTACTTAGTTTAACAATGTTTGGTAAGATTCCGCCTCCTAGTATCCACGTAAGGCAAGTTTCTACAAAAACCCAAAAAGGAAATCAAATGTTACAACTACTCAAGACACGTTAGCTTATTTTTTGAGTGAATGGGCTTACATGAATTTAGAAAAGGTCACTCTTTTCCAGCTTTTGAGCTTTTCATATTGAGCATATGGCTTATTCAAGTTCATAAGCTCAACATGATAAGGCCATAATCCGATTAACGTGGGCATGCGAGCTTTTCCAAAAATTAAATAAGCTCATAAGGGAAAGCATCACAGCGAAAATGATAGGAAGCAGGCATGTCTGTAGTAGACATTAGTGCTATAGCCTGATGTTTGGCTGCGCTATCCGTATTGCGGAATTCCATATCACGGGTTATAAACCATTTTTTAAAAATAGTTGCATCAACAAGATGTACAATAACCTTTGATTTATATCTAAGTCTTCTCTTTGGTTATTGCATATTGAGGCATATAAGCATTGTTGGGATTTAATAACTAGTAAACCAGTTACTACGAGTATGCAGCAGATGGATCTAATTTGATATCAAAGATTATCACACAAATAAGGAAAGAAAAACTAACCGTTATGTTTAATGTCTAAAGTCAATAAACAAGAATCTTGATCTTGAAACTTAGTGACTAAGTTCTCATCTCTATGTTTGCTCACACAACACGTCTAACGAATACATCAAGATGCTAGTCTTTACTTCACGTCTCACAAACACCAAGTGTTGCACTTTTCTTGAATCGAAAATCATAAACAACCTTTGTATATGAATCGAAAATCACCAAACCTTAATTAGGGTTTTAATCAAATTTGGTTGAACCAAAATCCATGAAATTGAAACCCTAAAGTTTTCAAATTGTTGTCGACCTGAAGAACAAAACAAACCAAAACCTTGATTAACTTGAGCTTATGATCGAGCTTATGGGAATCCAATCGCACCAAAACCCTTTTAGGGTTTTCACCAAAATTAATCAAGAGGAGAAAAGAAACCAAATTACCCTTTTAGGGTTTTACCGAATTCGATTTTAGGAGGAGAAGGGAAACCGAAAATCAATTTAGGTTTTTAGGGATTTTGAATGAATGAATAATGAGCTAGGGGATGGGTGTTTATATAGGCACCCTAATCCTTGGTGAACAAGGAAACCATAATTCATTGCTTATTCCAATTCCTCCACCTCCTCAATTCTAAATAGACACAAACACCCCCTCTAAAAAACCATAGGGGCCGGCCATCACAAGGCACCCCTTTGGGTTTGGGTTTTGTCAATTTAAGTCCCTTCCGTTTACATATTTAAATAACCGTTAAGTTAGTTATAAACTATAACGACTATTTAAATATATTCGTAAAGTATATTAAAGAGTAAATGTATTCTATGTGTCTTAACGTGTGTGTCCCTAATAGGCTCACGTACTTCTAGTCGTATAACACGCGGATCCAACTACCACATTCCAATAGCTCCCACTTGGGAGTTGGAGTAGCGGACTGCGTTTATACTAACAATGGAAACGTCTAGCAACATTCCATTTGTTATTAAAACTAGAAATACCTGAGATGAAGTTCCAAGAATATTCTTAGTATAATGGTTATGTATTTCTTGCTAATATCATCTCTTTGTTACAGATACCGTTAAACCATGGATATGAATCCTAACTCATTCCATATAGTTTAACAATTTTAGTTTCTCGTTATTGAAGTTAATTCAGATATACCAAATGTAATTAAGAATCATCTTGAATTACCTTTGGGCACGACCATGCAATTATCTGATTAATTCTAGAGAGGCGGCATGGTATCATTCTGCAATTAGACAATTAGAGGAACAAATTCTTTATTGACTACAAGTGTTGTGGATGCTGCTTCACATCACTTCTAAGAATAGCCTTTATAACTACCATTTTCACAATAACGTTTGACTTATACTTAAAAAGTGATATCCATACATGCTGAACTTGTTTGTATCTCAAGTCTAAGGATGACTTATTTAACCATTTTTGACATCTTACTTATGACAAGGATCCAAAAGTAAATCTACAAAAGTTGGGGTGTCCAATATGCAATCCTTGTGAATAACATATGAGTTTGGTGGGAACCATCCATGTATTTAAAAAATACAACCAACACTCATATTTGTCTTATGTAACAATATTCCCATATTGTTAACCAACAATGAACATTTTTAGAATGGTAAAATCATTCAAGGATTAAACATGCAAATAAAGGATATCAATTATTATATGCATGAAAACAAATACCAAGTATCTTTATTCATCAGAAAGTAAAAATTGTCTTACAATCCCAATTATCCAAATTACTAAAAAACAGATATGCATGAGACTAATTAGTAAGTTGAAGTCCAATGTTTCCAACATTCTCAACTCTTTCTTTACAAGAAAGCTAAATAGTCATCTGAGTAAACTTTCCGAATACTTGTTTGAAATTCACAAATTTGTGAATGATTTTAACGATATGATGAGTGTCGTATGTATATTTGCATACTATTGCAAGTATCATAGTATGGAAATGTGATAGTACCTTTTAAGGGGTATTTGAAGTCACCAACATACTTATCTCAGACAGTCATCTTTACAGTTTCTTAAAATGTAAAGTATTCTCATTTTTTAATATTTATTGCAACAATACTCTTAGCTGAGCATATTTAGTTAGCAGATTTATCATAAATGATGAAATCCTATTATAACTAGAATTGATTATTCTCTAGCATCAATGTACACGAACATTATGCCTTATATAATTCGTAAACGTTTTGTTTTAACAGTCTTCTAAACACTCCCAATTAGATACTGTTGTTAACAGTCATCTAAATACTCTCAATTAGATACTGTTGTTGTTAGCTCATCTTGCTCTTGTGCAAAAGTAACAACCAGTCGCATACACAATAATATATATATATATATATATATATACATACATATATATATACATACATATATAGAGGAAGGTTAAAATAAAAAGACAAATATTCATGAGAATAATAAAAAGATTTTTTTTTTTAAAGTTCTCGAAAAATTCCAAAAAAATTCTATTAAATGAGGTATGTTGGTGCATAAAACTTTTGTAAAAGAAGTTTTTCTAATTTTGAGTTTTTATACGTTTTTTTAATGCGCAGCCGCGTTTTAGATTACCCGACTGGCCTATTATGATTTACAAGCGCTAATTGCGAACTAAGTAAGTATGCCGATAACATTCTTGTTCGGACTTTATATAAAATTTAAGGCTAAAATTGTAAACTCTTTGAAAGATTAAGGGTAAAAAAATGAAATTTTAAGATTTTTAAACAATAATTAAAAAAAATCAATGCATGCATACACGCTTAATTGAATCCGTTTGTCATCTTCGTTTCAATATAGAATTAGGGTTCCCATTGTGAATAATGTCTTACGATCTCATATGGTAATCGTCAATAGCAAGTGAATATACCACGTTGATCGAAAAAGGATCACGATCATAATGGTAGTCATTAGAAGTCCCGTAATAAACCGACACTCAAAACCGTAAAACTCGAAAACGACTCAAAATCGTGAGATTTTGTTTCCGTGAACTTGTTAAATTGGTTTCCACACAAACTTGTACAATAGATCGGTTCTCAAATGAGTAGACGATAGATTGGTTCTCAAAGAGTACAATAGATCGGTTCACAAATATGTTGGTTGATCGGTTGTCAAAGGTTGTGCAATAGATCGGTTGTCAAAGGTTGTGCAATAGATAGGTTAACAAAGGTTGTGCAATAGATCGGTTAACAAAGGTTGTGCAATAGATCGGTTAACCAAGGTTGTGCAATAGATCGGTTAACAAAGGTTGTGCAATAGATCAGTTTGTACTATCTTCTCAATAGATCGATTTGACAGAATATCAAACACCTTGAACCCGTCTTTCTTCGATAGCAGAAAACATCAAACCTTCCTTGTGTGTTTTTCCTTACTTAAACCGTGATAAGCCAATCTCCAAAAATATCTAATAAGCCGACCAAAAAACTGAATAAGCTCGATGATAAGCACTTTTTAAACCACAAACAGGCACAAAAAGCCAACTAAAAACTCTTAAAACTCGAAAATAAGTTGTGATGAAAAGCTTGAAAGAAACTTCTAAAGAAAATAGAAAAAGTAAGAGAAAACAAAGAAACTAGTTCCGGTGAAATTGTATAAACAAAACTGTTGTTCTACGGAAATAATGCTATGAGACAGAGACCACAACCATAAGCTAAATAGAGAGAGTAAAGTAAGCTGTCCAATGAAGTTAAGGCCTATAGAAAAAGATTGTAGATAATACCGTTCCTGAACGCACCCTGACTGTGATTGCAATTTAGGGTACAATGTCTGAGTAGTTAATAATATAGTAATATACGCTATATATGAACCATAAATAAAAATCAAGAATCGCCTTGGGATGAGAAGGTGTTTTGGTTTAGTAGAAAGAAATGCTCTATTGAATATCCGAGTAGTCGATGTTGTGTCCGTGGTCGTTTTGTGCACTCATTACGAGTGTATGTCAATGTGTTAAGTTCGAGAGTCGGTTTGATTAGTGTGAGGTTTGAATAGTTATCAAAGAGTGTGGATGGGATTTTCGCTTATATTCTATTGTGTGACAAAAAAAGTTGAGGCATCTAGTAGAAACTGATTGGATTTTCTAATTCTATGGGAAAAATAAGTAAGGCATACTAAAAACGAAAGTTATTAAAGCTAAAACCCTAAAAACAAGAAAAACGATAACGGGACCAAATCTCGTTCTTTAAAAAAACAGATTCTACAAATCTAACCCTACGAAAGCAAATTTAATTTTCCTACGTCCTAAATGATAAAAGAAAATTTTACAAAAAACAATTATATTTTTTTGACTTTTATTTAATTTATTATGAATTAAAAACTATTTTTATCTAAATTAAATATTAAAAATACTAAACTATTTATAAAAATTCTAAAAAAATTATAAAAAGTAGCTTGGACAGTGCTAAATCTAAGAAAAATAAAAGGGAGAAACCAGCTTATCACAATAAGCCGGGAATAAGCCAAAAAGGGCCTATAGCTAAACTGACTAAAAAAGGGTTAAAAGATTAATGTTAGCAAAAGAAAACGTAAAAGACCCAAGGGCGCGATTGGTAGCAGGGTGTGTGTTGAAATGCTTGGTTAAGGGTGGTGAGGTCCAAGGTTCGAGCCTTGCTCACCTTGGACTTCCTACTTTCCCAAACATTTTTTTTGCAAAAATTTTAAAAGGCAAAGTTATAAATAAGCTTAAAATAAGCAACTTTAAAACTTGGAGTTATTTTTGAAAAGCCCTAAATACGCCAGAAACTAAGCAAAAAGATGACAGAACTTAAGATTTTTCTTAAAACACTAAAGACACTAACTGTTTGAGATTGGCTTATTCCGATAAGCACAATAAGCTTCCTAAAGGACAATTAAGCTAAAACTAACCTAAAGCTATCCTAAATAAGCAAGTTAACGCAGAACTAAGCTAATAAGATAAGCAAAAAAGCTAGAATTAAGCAAAGAAAAAGTTGACAGTTTACTTTTTTAACTCTAAATGAAAAAGGGCTAACTATGGGCTTATTTTTTACTAATAAGCACAATGCACATGAAGATAAGCAAATATAGTAAACTAGCCAGACCTAATAAGCACATATGCACAGAAGTTAAGCAATCAAATAAGCTGAAAATGGTCTTAAAAGGCAGATGAGACAGATGGCACCAAAAACAGTTTGCAAGGGCCAATAAGCAATTTTTAAAGGGCTTAAGGAATAAGCCAAGGTCTGAAAATGCAAAGTCAATAAGCCAAAATTACAATAAGCACATAGAGGCAAAAATCAAGCATTTTGAACAACAAATAAGCCAAGAAAAAGCATTAAAAAGAAACTGATTTGCACAGACACACAAGACTTAGAAATTTTTCAAACTCCTTAAAACCCTACTTTTAAGCTTAAAAATAAGCTTACAAACAGATCCTTATGACTAGAAGACCACCAAACAGATCAAGATTGGACCTCAAAGAACACATACAAACTTTCAAAAATCATTTTGAAATTGAGGATAAGCATGAAAAAGCTAATTGAAAAAGCAGTTTTGGAAAAAAAAACTCTTAACAAATTTTGACAGTTTTTGGTTAAAACATACACTACACTTGCAGACCTAAAGAATAGCTTTCTAACTTGTTTAAAGACATGAACAAACATAAAACACTCTTAAAACCCTAGTTTAAAAGATCTAATCATACAAACTGATTAAATGAGCTATGAGTTCACAGTTTCAAACTCTTTGTTCTTAAAGCCTAAAATCACAATTCTAAACTTAAACCTAAGCCAAAAACAGATCCTAAGGCCTCTAGAATGATGATCAAAGTTGGCAATTGGTCAAAATGGGTCAAAACAATTCTAACCATAGGTTAGAACTATTATCCCAAACACTCCTTTATAAAACAGATTAGCCATTTAAAGCTTATAAAATCAAATTTAATGTTTAAACAGACCAGATGTTTTTAAGCTTAAATTAAACCTAATGAACAAGTTTAAACACATAAATAAGCCAGAATGATAAGTTAAAAGATTGTGCTAATAATTTAGCTATTTAAGACAGATTTGAGCTAGAATTTGCACAAATGACATTCAAACTACAAACTAAGCAACAATAGCACTAAACATGATTAATAAGCTAATATAAGCATATACAAACATATAATAAGCATAATAAGCCAGAAATAAGCAAATAAGCAGTTTGAGGAAAAATAGAGAATGAAGCTTACAAAGGTCCAAAGCTTATGTAGGCTGAAAAGATAAGCTCAAACACATCCTATATGCTTCCCATGAAGCTCTAAACCCATGGCCATCCACAATTTACCATGCTCCATGAAATTGACAATTTGATATTTTTTGTGATTTTTAGAGACTTTAATCACTATAAGCTATTAAAAAGCTTATAATGAACAAGTAACAACTTAAGTGAGAGTAATAAGAGCTTATAAAAGCTTTACAAAAACCTTTTAACAACTATGGAACAAGCACTTGAAAAACAGATTAAGCTAGAAAATTTTAAATTTCATTAATTCTAAAAAAAAAGAGTACAAGACTTTAATTAAAAACAAGCTATACTAAACTAATATAAGCTAAAAACTAAGAACTATATGCCTCTTAAAGGCTTACAATGAGTCCTATACATATAATTCGAGTCTAGGTTTTGGACTTGTCTTCAATCTTTGTCTTCTTCTTACTTGTGCTTCTTCTGTGAGGAGAAAAGCCTTGAAAAACCCTCTTTGTGCTTTCTTGAATTAATCCTAGCCCTTGAATCACGTTGGAGCCCAAGGTGATTAATCTCATCCCTTGATTTTGTGTCCTGTTCATCGCCCAATAGGGTTGTGTGGGATTTCCAACATGGCAATTGGCCCATGTGAAGTGGGATAGAGGGGACGGTGATGGTTTTGTCGTGGGGTTGTAGGGGTTCAGGGGAGAAGACACAAGAATAGTAATTTGGCGGGAAGAGGGGTTTTGTGTTTATTTCTCTGTTTTGGTATAAACAGGGTAAAGGTTTGGGGAGTTAACACTTCTGGCCCCTCAACTTGTATGGTTTTATTTCATGGGTGGTCCTTGTGGTGTTAATGGTATAGGGAGTTGGCAGAAATACCCCACGAAGGTGTATAGCTGTGTTGCAAGGACAGTCCTTTTGAGGACTTGGGCTGAGATTGAGTTGGGCCTGGTGGTTGTTTTATTTGGCAAATTTGTTAATATAAGCCCAAAATGAGATAAGCTTATATCTTGCTTATTTTTGATGGCTTATTGGGCCGACTTGGCCCAATAAAACGGGTCAGGTTGGCCCGATAAGTTTTCTTCGGTTTCGGCTTCGGCTTTAACTGTTGACTTTTATGGTTGACTTTTTGGTTGACTTTGACTTTGACTTTCACTTTTTACGCTCTTTCCATTCCCGTGCTCGTTTTGTCATTTTGGCTTCGTTTTTGTCCTTTTTGGTCATATATCTGTTTCCTGCACAATATAAATAGAAAACACACGAATACAAAGTATTTTTGGTATGTTTTTGATCGTTTAAGCCCGTTTTAATGGATAAATGATATGTGTAATTAAGCACATACCAATAATCATATACAAAATTTCATAGATCCCAACATAACAAATAAACCATTAACTTACACAACTTCTAGATCCACAAGTCTAATACAATTTTAACATGTATATAAGGAGAAACATATGATATTCGTAAGAAGTACACGTGCACACACACACACACCATTTCTGATCCGTTCATATTTGAAAGTATGCACATATGCATTCATATTCACAATCTTCATTAGTCACACTCTCGTCTTTCGGTAAACATATGTGCATGAGTTATCTTCATCACTTTGATAATGAAACATAATTGAATAAACTTGCTATAAAAGAGATGGCAGTTTAATATAAAAAATTAACATAAAATCTGTTAGTCCATTCGAATGAAAACAAATAGAGGTAAAAGGGTCTTGTGGTTGTGTTTTTTTTCAAGAATGAGTAGTTTAATACAAAATATTAACATAAAGCTCGTAAAAAACATGAAATCTATTATATTCCCATCATGCCTTCGTCATTTGCTACTCAGTACTAACCTGTTATTTTTTCCCCTCATTTACAAAGCCATTCCATCTAAGATTCTACTAAATATGCATAATTTGATGACAATAGCATTAAGATAATGTAGTACACATCAATGAATTCATTATGAGGCACTTCTGTCACTTTAAAGTTTGGAACGCATTTTTTTCGTCTATAATTTCCAAACAAATTTTTTAGGCCACGATTAGTTTAAACTAACCTTGTGAATACTTAGGTTACCTACAAATACTTACATTATACAATTCCTAATAACAATTAAAGTTAAGTAGATAGATCGTCCTTGTGGTTGTCTCAAAATTACAGGTTTTGTCCTAAAAGTTTGAAAATTACACTCAGGGTTCTAAATAGCGTCGCTATAGCGCGCTATAGCGGCGCCATAGCGCGAGGCGTAGCCTCCACGTTACGAAACAGGACAAGGCGTCGTCTTTAGGCGTGGCGTGTAATAAAGCGTGATATAGCGCGCTATAGCGCAAGGTGTGGCGCGTTTTTTTGAAGCTTTTAAGAGATTTATTTATTTTTTGAATTTTTTAAGATATTTATTGGACTTGAGCTTATTTACAAGTATATATAATTTGGGTTGCATGAGATTCGGGCTTAGTAACTCTATAACTCAATTTTAAGCCTAGTAGCTAACTACTATTGACCACTCAATAAATATTTTTTACCGCTTTGAGTCACGCCTTAAAAACGCTATGACGCAACGCCTCACGCTAAAGCTTGAGGCTTGGCTATGCCGCTACGTCACGCTTCATGCTATTTATAACCTTGATTACACTAATCGTCCCTGTGGTTGTCCATTTTGAGTTGACTGGTCTTTTGACCCTAACTCCATCCATTTTTTCGTTATCTTTTTGTTTTGTCAGGGGTAATTCTGTTACTTCATAGCAAATAGTTAATCTCAGGGACCAAGCATGCAACATTAAGTATTAAACTTCCACCACCACCCACCACCCTCACCACCGCCCTCACCACCACCCTTACCCACCATGTCCATCCACCAATGCCACTCACCACCACTACCTCCACAACTCCACTTCCATAACCATATTCAAAATAAAAAAGGCGCATATCAAGTTTATGTGGCAAAACATATTTACATAATCACAAATTTAATTGTAATAATCAAGTCAGCTAGTTGAACAATGTGAACATGTGATATGATAAACATACCATGGCACCTCTGGTCTTTAACCAATGATCTCGTGCAACAAGTACATAGCTAAGCATTGTCTCGTACAGTAGGCAATACCCCATCCATTCACTGACTAAAACATCAACACTGTGGGGGTTCAATTTGACCAGATTCAATCAAATCTTCCACCATGCTATTCATTACTTTAACTACTCCACTTCCATTTGAAGCCTGATTTTACAAAAGACCATTGTCGTTCGTGATCTGCAGATTTCCAAACAAAAGACATTCATAATAGGTTGACAGGATCCTTACTTTTAACAAATTTACTAATAAGTAAGAAAAATTAGGTTCTCTTTATCTCTAATGAGTAACATGGGCTGAAAGAATAGGTCAGAAGCAGCCGAAAATCGCACAAGGTATTAATACATTCAACCTTGGAAATCACTTCATGTATTAATATTGTAATAGTAATACTTAACAAACTCGCTATTCATATACTGTATAAATTTTTAGCATAAGTGTTTAGGTCCACATTCAACCTAAGCTGACCCGGCTCATTTTAGATGTAGACAGAATTACCCGTTTTGACCCAAACTCATTTAACCTAGTACCTAATCCTGCCATTTTACCACCTATTATCTCTTACGGAAAAAACCTTAGAAGAGAAAACAAAGCTAAGAAGTTACCTGCGAGGCTACTAAAGCCATCTTTTCACTTGCTTCAACTGCATTTACGGTTGAGGCTCCTGCTTGGGCTGCAAATAGACTAGTGAAAATAAAGATTATAATAAGATTATTCAATGTGTAGAGTGTATACATGTCTATATCAAAATTACTATAAGTAGAATATATGCATACATATCACAGCTAGTTTACTACAGTACTATATGATGCTTAAAAATGGCAGGAGGGCGAAGAGATGTTGCACGAGATCATTGGTTAAAGCCTAGAGGTGCCATATCAAGTTTCTAGTAGAATGTGGAAAAATTGATTATTAGGTTTGGACAACACAGTCTCATGAAGTTCAAGAACATAATTAGCACAAGATTTATCACAATTCATACGACGTATCTCTAACCATTCAAAAAGTAGCTCATAAACCTGATGTAGGTTATAAACGTTAACAATGATCGGATAATGATCATGACATTAATAAAGCTTCAATTATATTTTGTACACAATATGTTGCAGTTTTCTTCACAAATATATACCTGTGCATAGAAACTAACTGGTTCAGAAGTACCATTATAATCCATGTTGGTAACAAGATCTTTACTCACTTGTTCCATAACATCTGCTTCAGAAGTCCCATTATAATCCCTACCATGGGGTTATGAGAGGCATGAGGTTAGTGGTGGTGAGTGCCATTGGTGGATGGCGGTGGTAGGTGAGGGTGGTGGTGAAGGCGATGGTGAAGGTGGTGGGTGGTGGTGGAAGTTTAATACTCAATGTTGCATGCTTGGTCCCTGAGATTAACTATTTGCTATGAGGTGACAGAATTACCCCTGCCAAAACAAACAAATAACGAAAAAACGGATGGAGTTAGGGTCAAAGGACCGGTCAACTCAAAATGGACAACCATAGGGACGATCAGTGTAATTTTCAAACTTTTAGGACGAAACCTGCAATTTCGAGACAACCACAAGGACGATCTATGTACTTAACTCTAACAATTAAGTAGCCAAAAAAGTTTTCGTAAACTGTAAAATGACAAAATGCTCCTACCAGTAAATCATTTGCCATGTCTAGAGGTGTGAAGTGACAAAATGCTCCTAACAGAAAAGTTTTCGTAAACTGTGAAATGATAAATTCCTCGTCGACTTTTTTCAAGATTACGGTTGACCTTAGGCAGTTTCTTCTTAATTCGCAAGAAAAAAGAATAATCCAAATTTAGACCCGTTTATCATTAATCAATAGAAAACAGCCGCAAAGATACTAACCGTAATTCGGGTGCTTCATTCCTGCTCCTCCTTCTCTCGCTTTCGTTTCTCTATATACTCTTCTTTTACAATTGGATTAGCCGTTTCCTGTGCCTGCAAATATTATTCAATACATTTGTTTTACAAATCATTAGCAATTACCCGCTCAGTGGAAACAACTCACCCGCCTTTGACCGTCGTATCTCCGGTTGGGACTTCAAAATCAATGAACAATCATGTATGTTCATCGATGTCGAACGTACACACAAGGATTTGTGTATCAGTTCTTTTAATACTTTGCTACAAGATCTGGTGGTTCGTTGTTGGTTGATCGGATTTGCGATAGGTAATGGTGGTGATAAGGAGGCTGCGCTAGGGTTTGTGGTGATAAGGAGAGAAAAACCGAATATGAATTAGATCTGAGAGAGAAAGAGAGATCTGGAATAATAACAAGGTTTAAAAATAAATTTAAGTGTAGTACCAATAATGCCCTTTTAATCTTTTGTTTATTTAAAAAGAAAACCTTCATCTTTTATTTAATTGCTTTTTTGATACTTTAATCTTAACCATTAAAAAACTCATCTAATGGCCTAGATTCAATTTAAGTAGTTCTGTACAAAAAAGTGATTCTGCATTAAATACCTCACTATATATATATATATATATATATATATATATATATATGTATACATATATATATATATATATATATATATATATATACATATATATACATACATGTATATACATGTATATACATGTATATATGTAATAAATATATATAATATATATATATAAAAAGTATATATATATAAAATATATATATATATATATTGTGGGGGTTTTTTCAGAACCAAATTGATCAATGGTTATTAATGGGTGTGGCATAAGTGTAAATAACTGAAACTTTAAGTTTTATTCTCTAATGAATAAAAGAGCATTTAGGAAATTTTATCTCACTGATAAATTGCTTTTCTTCTTCTCTCTCTCTCTCTTTTCACATATCTGATACGCTTGCCTTATTTTAACCTAAAACTACCCTCTATCATTCAAGCCAATAATTTTTCCGTCACCTGTACATCCTGCATATTTATTAGTTTTCTCCAACGATTATTTGCACTAAATTATTATTGATCACGAATCAAGGTAACATGCTTAAGATGCTTTGTTTTGATTTGTTTAATTTCAAACGTTTACTTCTGGTATGTATTCTGAATTGGTAATGTCCATATTTTTAAGGGATGATTTTGTATCCTTAAAAGGTAAAACTGGCTTCCATCTGATTTACTAATAATATTATCTTTCTTATGATTTTTCCTTTTGTTCTTTTTTTCTATGTTAAATCGAATTAAGATTAATCATTTGAAATCCCATGGTTAATAAGTTGGCATGCGGAAAAAAAAGAAAGGAAACGGATTTGCGAGAGCGTAACATGTTCTACTTTATCTTTTATCATTGTGGTTATCACTTATCAAAAGCAATCTAGGTTTTGATTTAATTGTTTTGTTTTGAATGATAGTATTTTCAAATGTGACGTGATGTTACATTTTTGATAAGATGTGGTTGTTATATTTTATCTACACATATGCATATTTTCTTTGTCTCGTCTTTTCGAAAACTAAATAGTGTTGATTGGCGTTTGGGTGAACTAAACAACGGATTGAACAATTTCTATGAGTTGTATTGTTACTAAATTGTCTATATTTGATTTTCATTTTTTATTTTTGTTTTGGATTGGATACTATGGTTTCTTGTGTTTGAATCAGATCTATAACATTGAAGATTATTGTTTGAAAAGTACTATGACGAGTCAATTACATGTGCAGGTACCGTTCGACTTTTTTGATGGATAATTGTACACTTGCGATAGCAACTAAGTTTGCACATGTAGCCGCCTTCAAAAGTATCGTCTGCACAAACGCACACCTTTTGTCTTAACATAATTGTGCTTTTGAAAGAGTTCACTGCACAAATGCACGCTTTGAGTTTCGAATTTTTTTTGATATATATTTGTAATTATGTCTACATACATGCATTCTGAGAGGTCTTGTATAAATATATCAAAGAATATCATCTTTCTTTGCCTTGTAATATGAACGAGTTTTTATGGAGTTTTTTGTATTAAGCTTCAACAAACATAATTCAAAAGCATATGTATATTTTATATTATGTCATCACTGCATATATGCAAATCCGAGCTACTATTTTAAAAAAAAGTTTTTGGTAAGATAAAAGGTTCCACTTTATTTGCGTATGTGCATATGTATATATTGATTAGTTATTTACATATTGTACCTTTAAAGTTTACAAACAAGAGTACATGTATATATTGCATATGCGCACATTGTAACACCCCTAAAAATCATATACAACGCAGCGGAATACCAAATGGGGTGTTACTTCGTAATACACAGCAATAGATACAAGAGAACGACCTCTAGGTGTCGTTTGAAAAATAACATTGTTGATTTAATCAAAATCTGAATTTAATATAACATTTGTCCCATAATTTGCATCACAATGAAAAGCTTGAATGTAAAGACTCCAATGCACATCAAATAGTCCAAGCATCTAATTCACCTGAGAAAAACATGCTTAAAAGTGTCAACATTAAAGTTGGTGAGTTCATAGATTTATTTAAATATAAATGTTAAACCAAAGGTTTGTAAAATATGCATGACTATTTCAATCCTTTATAATAGCCACAAAAATGTATAAAATGTAGGATCGCAAGATTTTCCCCGCGATAAGGCACACTGCACTTATCCCAAATTTTCCATTTCGTTTCCCTAAGCTCATGACACTGAAGCTCGACGATATGAGTCACTATATAAATTCGATCTCGGACATGTTATAACGTTCGTTAACCCTTGATGATAGCTAATCACCCCGAACGGGGGTTGTCAATCCCGAATAGATCAATAATTTTCGTAACCAATGATCGCTAATCACCCGACCAGGATCCACATCCGAATAATCTATTTTCCAAAACATTCGCGCTCACCTCCAGTGATTTACGTTCATGAACGCTGTGAAGTAGAACTTGTAATGTACCCTAATTTGGGCAGGGATACAAAATAATGCGTATAAAATACACCCGATTACCGTTGTCGCCCTCCAAGAACTCCGGGCAGTAAAGTATGCTATATACTCTCGATACCGGGTGTCCCCTCAAGAACACCCGGCCAGTAATGTAAAAATATGTACTCCTTTACCGTGTCCCCCTCCAAGAACACCGCTTATTTATATTGCTATCATTTCAATTACCTAAGCTAACCCAAATTATGTCAAATGTACAGTAAGCATTTTGACAAACAAGCATGTTCTCACCCCAAATATATGTAAAACCAGTAAAACATGGGGCTATAAACTCACAAAATCCTTTAAAACAATCACATTGTTATAAGATAACCAAATATAAGATTTTGTAGACAAGCATGTATCCCCCTCGCGGGTTATAAAACATTCAAAAGATTGAAAAGCGAGGCTATGAACTCACATTGATTAAAGACCACGATCAATTAATCCAATTAAATCACAACTGAATCTGCAACGATCTCGACCACGACCTATAATTATACGATCAACGATGCGTACATCGTTACCACGAAATCATACATATTTTTATATGTATGCAGTCATATATACATGTGATGAGAAATCCACTTGCGCGTCTTTAAACCTTAACCCTTAGTATATTTTATGTATATATACTATTTTCTGTCCAATATAACTTATCTCTAATATTTAAAGAAAGTTACTATTTTTAGACCTTCCGTTTTTAGAACCGAATAATGATCTTAAAACTATTAATTTAAATAATATATTAACCGACCTTTAGTTTTGACCCGCTATATCTCAACTTTTAAAGCAGACAATCCTCGCGGTAAAGTAAAACGTCATTACGAACAACTTTCGTGTTTCGCCGGAAGGCTGAAACGGACTCGAAAGTGATCAAATCATTTAATTAATAAATCTGCCATTTTTAATATTTATTAAAAATAACCTATTTTTCTACTAAAGTGTATATTCCGATTTCGATCCAGTTTCTTCGTTATTGGGAGTTAGAAGTCCCGTTTTATATCAAAACGTCCGTCAAAATATAATTTGTTATATTTTATAAACCAAAGTCTAACTTTTCAAGGTCTCGAATCCCGAATCTCATGTTCTATTTTCTGATTTAAATTACTCGTGATATCTAAAGTCCATTTTTAGTCCAATTCTCGTCTCAAATATGACTAATATCACTTATACATTAATATCAATCCCGTTTTAATATTCATATCGTATTTTACTTAGACCGCGCAAGTTACCGCGCAAGTTATAACCGGAATATTCACATATATATAAAATCCAATTAAATGAAACAATTTAATATATTTTCGCGTTAACTTAAACTCACTTTATTTCGGTGTCAACACACTCAAACGCACGCACCCCGGCTGATGGACAGCCAAACGCACCCTTGTGCGTGGCTGTTAAGCCAAACGCACTCTTGTTGGTGGAAACTAGCCAAATGCACCCTTTGCTATTTTTGACAGCCAAACGCACCCTTGTGCGTTTCTGTCTAAACCAAACACACCCTTTTGTGTTAATAGACCCAAACAAACAAACCCCCTAGCTGCTAAACCCAGCCCGACAGCCCCTCGGCTGTCCCACAACAAACGCACCCTTTTTGGGGTGGTAACAAACCCACGAGCCCGACCCGGCTGTTAAGCCCGAACCAAACTCGAACCAAACCACCTTGTGGTGGGGGTGGGCTGTCACCGCAAACAAACACTCCCGGCTGTCCCGAGACTAGCCCGACACCCCGGCTGTCCCCCGGACCGAATCCCAACAGCCAAACCCGAACCTAAACCCATATACTCAAACACACACCCTACAGTCATTATAAACCAAACCCGATAACCCAACTTCCCCGGCTGAACCTCAGATAGTCAACAACCCACCTCGACCGCACAACCAACAAACAAACACCCCTTGGTGTTTATAACAGCCAACCGCACCCTTTTGCTTCTTTCTATACAAAACCAAACGCCTCTTCGTGGGCTGAGACCAAACCCCACGCACCCTTGTCGGGTCTGACCCGAACCCGACGCACCCTGCGTGGTGTACAGCAGTGGTGGCGGGAATGGTGGTGCGTGGTCGATGGGGTGACGATGGTGGAGGTGGTGGTTTCGGTGTGATGATGATGGAGGTATGATGATGATGATGGTGGTGGTAGGTTGCGGCTGTTATGGTTGTAGTGGGGGGAGGATAAACTCGCGAGTGGAGGCGAGTGTATATGGGGATCGGGTAGATCGGCCCACGAGGAGCCTTTTTGGTCTTGCCGGAAAAATCCCGCCGGAAAACTTTTCCGGCGGCGGCGGTGGGGGGTCCGGCGGTGGTGGGGTTCGCCGGAGAAAATGGGGGAGAGAGAGGAAGAAGATGAAGATGTATGTGTATATGTTGAGATGGAAATTGTAAGAAAAATGTATAAAGATTTATATATATTATATTTAAAATGAAAAGTTATAGATAGTTTGGGGGGTTAAAAGTGTAACATTTTATATACTTTAATCAAACGGTTCGGACTCAATTGAAGCGACCTTAACGACCGATTCAAATCTCGACTTGCGCAGTGTTTTTATAATCATTTTTTTGATAAAAAATGAGTATTTATTTGATAATTTTCAGACTAATTTATAACATTCTAATAAATATCTTGATATTCTAATTTAAGAACCGCTTCGCTCCGTCCGAATAAAATAGGTTTCAACATCGAATAGTCGCGTTTGTTCAAAAACGCTTTATAATTAAAAATGATGAAAAAATTATTTAATATTTTTAGTAAGTAAATACAGATAACCAAAAACAAATTTAATTGTTTTTGGTTTGTCCGCGTGTATAGTTGTTCGATAATGTTTGCGGTGCTTAGATTAAGCCCTTTACCGGCTCGTTTCCAGGTCTCGGCAAAACTAAAAAGTTGTCAAGAATATCATTTCACGTCAAATTGCTTTAGAGTCCAAGTCGTGAAAACGTGATTTAGATGATCGTTCTTATAAGTCAAGCCAGACACAAAAAAGTCCCAAAGATGACATCGTCTACTAATTCGAAAATTCGTCGATGTTACATGTATGTGTAATTAAGCACATACCAAAATCCCTCAAACTAAGATGTTGCGTGTCCCACGCAATGCTATGAAGTAAGCACTCGAGAAAACTAAGAATCTCTAATCCCCTCCGACTAATAACCTTGAAAAGTAGCAAAGTGTTCGACAAGGGGAACTAAAGAATCAATAGCTTCGACGAGTCCCGGTTCTCACCAATTTTTTTTTTATATTTACACAACTACTCTAATTTTTTTTTTTTTGGATTTTTCATTTTTTCATACATGTTTGACTTCCTTTATTTATCAACAATGGGATCATAGAATGAGAAACGTTCGTAGAATAATCCACGGACGTCCTGACGGATAATTTCATCGTCCCCGATTTTTTTCACAAGTCCCAAGCTAAGCAATTAAACAAGATCATTGTCGATATAAGTTTAGATGTTAAGCCCTCATACTTATGACTTGTGAACTTTTTACTCCCAACATGGATATATGATTTGAATGTGTGTGCTCGTTTCAACCATAGATCAACTTATTTTCATAGTCATAATTCAAGATGAATCACGACTCAAAGCAACAACTTATTAGGTACTTGTAACTTGATTTTAAACCATAGAACTTTTTGCAACATATTTATCATTTTCATAAGTTCTTAAAGCTAGGAATGTGTTGCTTAGTTTGAACACCTACCTAGGCCTCGCTCCCTAGTAGGATATCACAACCAACGACCGGTGTTCTTAGTTTGAAAACCCACCCCGTTGCTAGCGTAGTGGGAAATCACATCAACACCTTCTTCCTAATATGGCTAAGAATCGGTGTCTTAGTTTGAACCCTCACCTAGACCTTTCTTCCAAGTGAGATATCACAACACACCAAATTCCTAGAAGTAAAGACGTCTTAGTTTGAACCCCCACCTCGTGGTTAGCGGAGTGGGATATCACGACACATCTTTTACTAGCTCCATATGATCAAATGTATGCTTCATTGGCATAATTACAATATTCATGCATTTTTGCATTCATACTTCATTCATTGCTTCTTTGGCATTTTATCTTTCAAAACCTTGCTTTTAAAGAATCAAGTTACAAATTTGAAGCTTTTTCTGAAAACATCGATTGACTTAGTTGAACAAGCACGTGTGATTAGGTGGATTAGAAGCTTATGGGAGAAAAAGAACACAAGTTATTCATATAAGTTTTGAGACGAATCTTGCTTAACACATAAACTTATATTCAACTCTATCACTTCTTGTTCTTCATCTCGTGAAAGCTTAGCCTACAATTGAGGAACTAGCTAGGGCTCAACACGCCCGATCGAGTCAAAAATTATTCTCATTCTACCCATTAGGAAAGTCGAAACTGTAATAAAATACTTATTTTATTTTTGAAAATTCTTAATTTTTTTTTTTTTCATTTTTTTTGGTATTTTTGCAAAATTTGGTGGTAGAAACGGGATTACGTGATAACAACGGCTGCAGGCAAAAATCAAATCGAAGATCCCCCCCATACTAGAACTAAACATCGCCCTCGATGTTTCAAAGGGGCTCTTACGCGAATCTAAGGCCATTTATGAAGTGTGCCAAAAGATAAAACGTTAGTCGATTAGATTTGGATACTGGATTCCCAAAATGAAGCTGAGGATGTGAAACTCTTGATAAAGATACAAGCACGAGAGTCACATTCAATCGTATATCCATTGTTGGGGAGTTGAAAAATTCAAAGTCAACTAAGTATGAGGGCTTACCATATAAAACTTATATCGACAATTTTGATTTTGGTTTTAATTGCTTTGCTTGGATTGTGAAAAATCGAGGACGATGAATTATCGTCAGGACATCGTTAGATACACTATAGGGACGCTTCTCGTTCTATGATCCCAGTATGATAAATAAGAAAGTCAAAACTTGTTAAAAATGAGAAAATCCAAAAATATTTGTTGTAGTTAGTGGTAAATAACAGAAAATGGTTTGAAAAGGGCCTTACGTGTTTACTTCATAACTTTGCGTGGAGGACAGCATTAACTTAGTTTGGGAGGATTTGATAAGTGCCTTAATTACACATATCTTTTGACCTCTGGAAAACGAGCTTAAATGACCAAAAACAGACAAAACTGCCAAATTATGTTTGTTTTGCATTGTTTTGTGCAGGTAGGAAGTGGATATCATCAAAAAGACAGAAAAAACAAAGCAAAATGACAAAATGAGCATGGAATGGAAAAGACTAGTGCAAATCAAGGCCAAAAAGTCCAAAATGCCCAAAAGTCTGAGTCAATACTGAAGAATCGGCAGTAAACCGGAGCCGGAAATTGCAAGAATATATTGAATGCAATCTTAACCCATCTGATGGGCCGGGAAAGCCAATAGTATTTTTTATGAAGACTAGTGAAGACCAAATGGGGCCCTCAATCAATTACAACAGCCCATTGTGTGCAATTGACAAGATGACTATGAAGACTTTGAAGCCCATAATCACTAGCCCAGTTAAGCCAATCACAGCCATTGTTACCAACAAAACCCACTATAACTTATGGGTTGAAAAAGCCATAACCAAACCTGTACTTATTGTGGCCCAGACACACTCAATTGGGCCCAATTCAAGCCCACACACTATTGGGCCAAACCCAAACCCAGTGGGCCTATACAAGCCCAAGGCCCAACTAAAAGCCCAAATACCCTTTTTTATAAAACTCAGGACCAAAATATGTAAATTTTTTTAAAAAAAACTTGTTTTTATAATTAAAATTGATTAAAAATAAAGAAAAGGGCCAAAAATGCCAAGTTTTAAAAGTTGTTTTATAAGAAAAATAGAAAAATAAAACACAAGGGCTAGTTTTGCAAATTTGCTTTAACTTTCTTTACCCCTTTTAGTTATTTTATAAACAGCAGGAGGGCCAGTTTTGCAATTACCAAAACCTTCTTTACTCTTTTTGTTATAAAACAGAAGGGGCCTTAATTGCCACTTTTCCAAACTCACTTAGAACTAAAATTTCGGCTTAACCAAATGAAATTGTGAGAGAGAGTTAAGGGACTATTGTTGCATCTTTTTCCAATCTTTTCTTTTAAAATCCTGGCAACCACTTGGTACCAAACCACCTTCCGGCCAAACCATTACAGCCCTCTCAATGGTTTTTCTTGCCTTCCCACTACCCTGTAAATTCCACCTGGCAACCCTCACCCAATTCCCACTTACCCATTACCCCTATCCCTCTCCCCTGGCAAGTTCACTTCCATCCCAAGCACCCATCAATGGCTGAGAATCAATGAGAGGCCAACAAAGGGCTGGATTGTTGGGGATGTTGTACTCCACAATATAACAAACACAGCTAGTCAGAAGAAGGACTTTGGGACTTCTATAAAAGAAAGAGAAAAGCAAGCGAAGTTTTTTTGCACCATGTTTACACTGTTTTTTTAGTTTAAGTTGATAATAAGTCTTTCCTTTTTGCATTATTGTACCTCAGTTCTATTTTAAAAGCTTTATGTTGTAAGTTCTTAAATATTAATGAAAATTTCATAGTTTTCTTTGAAAAATTGCAAGTGACCACTGTCAAAATTAAAAGTCTCATATTATCTCTTTAAGTCTGTTTATCTTGTTTAAGAGTGTTGTTTAAATTGAAATAAAACCTTACTTGTAATCACCTTTATTAAACCTGTTCTTCACTAAAAAATAGTTTACAAGCCTTTTTTATATTTAAGGGGGTGTTTGGTTTTATACTTAAAATGGGTCAAAAGGGAATTTCAATGGGTCATACACACCCAGCCACTTTTGGCTGAGTGTGTAGGCTTGTTCAAGTCATTTTAATCAATACTTGTTAAAGTACAAAACCATAAATTTTCTGGTGTCTTGTTTATGCTTAAAATTCTGTCATTTTGCTTATAGTTGGATTAAGCATAGCTTAAGTAAGTTTAGGTTAAGGCTTATGTATCTTCTTTCTTGGTCTCATTTGAGTATGTTTAAACCATGAAAATGAGCCTTTGGTCTTTCTTTTGTTAAGTGGTCGTCAGCTGTTTAAAATAAGTCAAATGCCATTTCTTTGATATAAGCCTTGAATTTAACCAAAAAAAACCAGCATGTTTTATTTATCATAATATCTTAAATTTTGAAATTAAGTTCATATACAAAACTTATTAAATCTTGTCTTGGTTTGTCTTGGGAAATAAGCTCTTTGAGCGTTTTGTGTTAAGCTAAAAAGCCTTACGGCCTGTTTTGTACCTCCACTGGTGCTGAGCACCAATCTAGCCCCCACATTTCTTTAGTCTTATTTAACCTTAAGCGTATAGGATATTTTGGCTTTTGTAACATAGCTTATAGTAGGCCCCTCTTAGGTTTAGTAGCTTAAATCTCTAAGTTACGTCTTAGTCTAGCTTATTATAGGCTAAAAGTCACTATTTCTGTTTTTTTTTTTTAAACTTTTGAATGCTTATTTTAATTTTAGCTTATCTCAGGGCTTAATTAGTGACCCCTAGCTGAACATTAGGCCTCCCTTGGCCTTATTAGCTTATTCCCATAGTCTTAGCTTATTTTGTAGCTTAAAATCATAAAAAGAAAAAAAAATAAGCCATAAGCTCACATAAGCCTGCTGTCCAACAAACCTTAATTTTCTAGCTTATTTAGTTCATCTCAGCTTATACTCCTTTTATGAAAAATGTTCTCCTAAGTCCCCTTTACAACTTTGATTTTTTTTTGCTTTTGCCATCATAAGCTGTTGGACCCACCTTGACAAGTCGGGGGTCCTTCTCAGGGACCATTTGTGTAATTTCTTCTTTTGTAGTTAACATTGTTAGTCCCTGTGGTTTAGTTAGTTGCCTGTTACAACCCCGTTCTGTCCTTTCAGTCACTTTCACTTGTTTGTCCTTAGGTTTAACCACAGTTAGTCTTATTTATAATAATTAATTAAATTACGGTTTAAAATTTAATTAGTTTAATTACTCTTTAATTTAATCAGTAATTTTTGGGCATTTTTATATTTTTTGATATTTTTAATTTTTTCTTTATTTAATTTTATTTTTTTCAGAAATTTTTATAATTTTATTTTTTGTCTTCTTTCTATTTTTCTTAGTTTTAATTAGTTTTTAATCTTTCAAAAATCATACAAACAAAAATTAAAAAATCCATAAAATTAAGTAAAAAAAGTATTTTTCTTTTTTTATAGAATTTTCTTTTGTCATTTTAGTGTCTTAGGAAAAATATAAAATTTAGTATAGGTTTAATTTTTTATAAATTTCAGTCTTAGACCCGTTTTACCGGGTGCGTTTTACCGTTTCTTTTCGTTTTACATTCAAACGACCTCCGTTTTAGTTCTAGTTTTCTTTATTTTTCAAATTAAGTTAATTAGAATTTAATTTTGATTTTTAATTTAATTTAGCATTTATTTTCTTAATTTTTAGTATTTTGGTTCCCGATACCTGATTCTGGTTCCCGTATTTTAGTATAGATTTATTTTTAGGACTTCCCTATAACTAACTTTTGTTTTCCCGTAGTTTTAAAGATCCCCATTTCCTTTGCTTGTTTTATCGGAGATTAAATAGATTTTATTTAATTTTTCGATGATTGTAGTTATATCAGTGTTTCTTGTTCAATTTCATCCAAAAACAGGATAATTTTCAATTGCTAGCCTCGTTGGGACATACGACCCGGAGAAATATCTCTTCCGGAATCTTTTTATCATTGATTCTTTACTTGCTGTATTTAAGTGTATGCATACTATCAACGAAAGATCAATATGCCATACCAATTAAGCAAAAAAGTAGAAAAGTAGATAAGAGGAAAAGTTGGAAGATTTATTAGAGAGAAACTAGAGAGGTGGAAGATTACACACACACACACAAGTGATGAAATGGTAACCAACACCCTCTCCATGTGTGGAGAGGGTTCTATTTATACCCAATGCCAACTAGTAGGCGTTATGGAGGGCTTTTACATTGGTGGGCTTGGCATATCTTGGGCTATTTTAAGCCCGAAATAAGACAGATATTAGATTACAAACCAAGCCCGTTGAACCCGACTAGCTTATTACAATACAAGACCTAGTTTGATTTTGTAAGACCGATAATATTCATGTTTGACTTAATATAATTAAAGCTAACATAAACCGTTAGCCTTACCGTGGGGACGGACCCCACGATTAGACTCTCGGCGTGAGAGTACAGGTATTCATATTGTCTGAGTATAGGTCAGAGAGAATAAGAATAATTGTATACCTTTTTGGGTGTATTGTGGATCCCTCAATGTATAGGTGTCTATACAGTACCTAGGGTGTCTCAGTTCTTTGGTTACTTTAGTATGTGGCAGAAGTGGGTCGTTGTCGGGCAAGGATCCACGATAATCGTGTTGAACGGATGCGGATGTTTTCCGCGGATAGATCGTCCTATAGGTGGATCCGCGGACGAATTGTCTATAACTGGATCCGCGGACGGATCGCTGGGTTCGGCCGAGGCCCACGCGAGATTAGGTTTTACTATGGCCGTTATTTGACAACATGTTGGGCCCAAAAGCCCGAGTAATAATGTGGCCCAAGTCTAGAGGCTTGGTACACCTAGTATACGTCATCAAGTATTATATACTTAATGCAACCTGATAGCAAAACAGCTGCTTATGATTTACAGAAACATTGATGCCCCTCTTCCAAATTATAACTAAGCTCACTATGCCTAATTGTCCCAATAATAACAATTTCTTTTAGTATGAAGATGTATAGTTATTTAGTGTTTTTTTCCCATATCTACCTTTCTTGAACATGTATATTTTCTCCTTTGTGGACAATTATTCTGTGGATAGAGTGTTTGTGATAGTACCTCACGAATTGGAGCTCACGTTTGTAGTTGCAGCGCTTGCTCTGTTGTACAACCTAAGTGTTGAATTTATTTAAATTCAAGTTAACCAATTTAACTCTAGACGAGTACGCAGCGGATAGATCTAGTATTAGTACAAATAATCAACATACATATAAAACACATTTAAGGGACATGTAAATTAAATAGGAAACATACCCTCGTAGACACCAGCAATATATGAAACCAAGAATGTGAAACTAGTGACTAAGTGGTCACCTCTACGAGTGCTCACACAAACACGTAAACAAGCACGCCCGGATGCTAGTCCATCTCACTATAACCCAATACAACCCTTGTATACCAATGACGACTAAACACTACTTGGTTTCTACTACTCGTCACACTTGAGAACCAATAAACCAAGAACCAATAAACACGTGGATAAGCTTCTTGAAGGTAACCGAATTAAACAGTCTAGAAAACAAGGAACCAAAAGGAGAAAAACCTAAAAGAAGGTTTATACTATTCGGCTGCTTTTAGATGAAAAGGAAAGACTTGCAACGATTTTGGAAGTTTTCTGTTAATTGAATGTCACGTATGAATTGAGAGAGAAGGGATGGGTATATAAACCCTCACAACCTTAATTGTGATAAGAGTAAAACACTAATATTTTAGGCCTTATCACAACTCTTCAAATCAACCCTTATCAAAACTCTTCCTTATCATCTTATAAAAAATGAATCTAGACACAATATTGAATCCTTATTGTAACCGGCTACTCATTAGGATAATGTAGAATTCATGTCTTAATCATTTTTTGCCCTTTGGTTTATTTTTAGTAGCTTACGTGAAGTAACGAACGCACTCTAAATGTTTTTCGTGTGTGCCCCCAATAGGCTCACACACCTCTAGTCGTTGACACGAGCTTGTCCAATCTCATAATCCAAAGCTCCCACTTGGAGTTGAGTAGCAGACAGCTCATACATAACGACAGAAACGTCTAGCAACACTCACATATCGTTTTTAAAACTAGAAGTGTCTGAGATCAAGTCTTAATTAACATTTTCAGTAGCTTGGTTATTTTGTCTTGCTATATCATCCCCTTTGTTCAAAATACGTTAAAACATGGATTTGAATCCTAACTCATATTCCATTTAGTTTAACCATTTTAGATTCTTATTTTAGAATTCAATTCAGATATAACCAAATGTAATAAAGAAAATCTTGCATTACCATTTGGGTTCGGCATACCCTACAAATTATCTGATTAATTCTGGAGAGTCGCCAAGGTGATTATTCTGCACATATCAAGGGGGAGGAACATTTTATTTGTTGATACAAGTAAGTGTTGTGATGCTGCTTCACATCTACTTCCAGAAATAGTCTTTATAATACAATTTTCAAGGACATCGTTTGACATTGAATTAAATAAGTGATAGCCCACACATACCAGAACTTGTTTTTATTCTCAAGTCTAAGGATGACTTAACTAACCATTTTCAAATTTTACTTATGACAACGGATCCATAAAGTAAACATTCGAAGGTTGGGGTGTCCAATACGCATCCCTTGTGAGTAACATATGAGTTTGGTGGGAACCATCCATATATTCAAAGAATATAACCAACACTCACATTTGCCTTATGTAACAATACTCCCATATTGTTAACCGACAATGGACTTATTTAGAATGATAAATCATTCAAGGATTAAATATGCAAATATAGGACAAACAATTTTTATATGAATGATAACAAATACCTTGTATCTTTATTCATCAGAAAATAAAATTGTCTTTACAATCCCAATTATCCAAATGACTAATAAACACAGATTTACATGAAACTACTAGCTGGAAGCATTCCAATATTCCTAGTAAGTTCTGAATGCTTTGGAAAAGCTAACGCTTTTGTAAACGGATCAGCTAAGTTGTCATCTGTGTGAACTTTTTCTAACTTTATGTCACCAAATTCAATAACTTCGCGAAGGTAGTGAACTTTGGCACGGAAATGTCTAGCACCTTTAGTGATTCCAGACTCATTAGCTATAGCGATTGCTCCAGTATTATCACAATACATATTAATGGGTTTTTTAATTGTGGAACAACACCAAGCCCATTAAATGAATTTCCTAACCCATACGGTCTTCCTTTGAAGCATCAAAGGCAGCAAATATACTCAGCTTATGCAGTTTGAATAGCGAAATGCTTTGTTTTGGCACTCTTCCAGTCAACAGCACCTCCATTCAAAACGAAAACATATCCTGTCTGAGACTTGAGGTATATCAGCATCTGTCAGATAGCCTAGCATCGTGTAGCAAAGTAAACCTGAGCTTCTCGTTTAGATCACCGTCCGTAAAAACTAGAATACATGTCTTAGTATTCTGAGATACTTCAGAATGTTTATTGACAGTAGTCCATGAAGATCACCTGGATTCTGTGGAAATCGGCTTGTTATGTTTCTGAGCGAATGCAACATCAGGGCGAGTTACATACTCACAGGCATATAATAGAACCCACTGCCGAGGCATATGGACACTTTGATGCGCTTCAACTCAGCAGAGGTGTAGGAGGCACCTTATTGATTTACTCAATCTAAGCTTATCTTGATGGGGGATACTTACTCGTTTGGAATTCTCTATGTGAAACGCTTTAAGATTTTTTCGATTAGCACTTTGACATAAGCCAATTAATCGTCGTGATCTATCTTATAGATATTGATTCCAAGAATATATGCAGCTTCACCTAAATCTTTCATAGGCAAAACCACTTTCCAAGGTAGGGATTTTACATACTTGTAACATTGGACATGCTGATTCCATGATCAATATGTCAGATAGACATACTAGATTAGGAAAGTGGACATTACTCCCTCTAGCTTTTAGTTATACACATGGCTTCATTAGATTTTGACTAAACCTAATTCCTTTATTTCATCATCAAAACGCTTATTCACAGTGCCTTCGTGTTGCTTTAAGCCCATAAATGGATGTTTCAAAGTCTTGAATTCCGGTTTGGGATATTTTGGAATTGACAAAACCTTCAGGTTGCTCCATGTAAACCTCTTCATTGAGATATCTCCATTGTGGAAGGCCTAGTTTTGGACATCCATTTGCAAAATCTCATGTCAT
Organism: Tanacetum coccineum; assembly: GCA_026074375.1. NCBI lineage: Eukaryota > Viridiplantae > Streptophyta > Magnoliopsida > Asterales > Asteraceae > Tanacetum > Tanacetum coccineum. Next base: position 13,870 of record BQNB010023736.1, on the reverse strand, counting down.
AGTACGCAGCTATTGGCTATAAGAATCCTAATTAGACTTAATGTCTGCTACAGTGAGATAAAGGTTTCTTCATAATCAATCTCTGGGGTTTGAGTATAGCCCTTTGCCACAAGACGAGCTTTATTGGTGTGTACTGCTCCATCCATGTCGGTCTTCTTCTTAAAGAGCCACTTGCTACCAACGGTTTTGCCGTTAGGAGGAAGTTCATCCAAGTATCCAAACTTCGTTGTCTTTCTTATGGATTGCATTTCCACGTTTTATAGCTGTAAGCCATTTTTTTCAGACTCAGGGTCTAACAATTGCAGCTTTATAGTTAGCGGGTTCACGAGACCCCTAACTCATGTTTCATCAGCATCGATTATACAAACACATGCGATACTGTGGGACGTCGTTGTCCTTGTGGACCTACGAATGGGAATGATATCCAGTTTGAGGTTCATCCCATTTCTGAGCATCCTCTTCATGATTTAAGCTAGTGTTCTATCGAAGGTTGCGTATCTTCTTCTTGAAAAATTTCACAAGATCTGCTAGACTACCACTTGCTTCTTGATTTATTAAGACTATTTCCTTTAGGAATTCAGCATTCCGAGTCAACATGGACTATTGTTCTCGGCGGTGGGTAGTAGAAAGAATAACCATTGTTTCCTTTGGGTATCCTATGAAGATACACTTAATAGACCTGGGTTCTAACTTGTCAGGCTTGGTAAGAGTATCTCGCTTAACAAGTGCCTCACAACCCCAGACTTTTAAGTAAGACAACTTAGGGGCTTGCCCATGCCATACTTCGTATGGTGTCTTTTCAACCTTCTTAGTTGGAACCATATTGAGAATGCGTTTGCAGCAGTCTCAAGAGCATAATCCCAAAAGGAACTTTGGTAAATAAGAGTTGTTTGACTCATAATAGATCGAACCATGTTATAGTAGGGTTCTGTTATTCCTTTCCGACACCACCATTGTGTTGTGGCAGTGCATGTAAGGAGGGAGGTTCGTATGGGCGATTAATCCCATGATCCTTGTGTATGATCCAAAAAACTCTTGACTCATTATTCCGCACCCTCGATCAGAACGTAGCGATTTTATGGTCTTACCGGTTGATTTTCTAACTTTCCTTTTGAAACCACTTTGATAAGTTTTCAAACACTTCATGTTTATGTTTCAACAAGTAAACATAACCATAACGACTAAAGTCGTCAGTGAAAGGAGAAGTAGTTCGCTCTTGGTCGAAGTGATACTTTATATGGGCCACATACATCGGTGTGTTTTAGTCCAAGTAAGTCTTTGGCCCTTTCCCTTGATGTGTGTAAGGTTTTTTGCCATTTACAGGACATACAAGGACGTATTTTTCAAAAGCCTAAGGTCAGTTGAATTGAGTAAGTCCAGCGTGTTGTATCTTTTCAATGCGTTTCTCTTGCTGATGTGTCCAGTCGTCAATGCCACAAGAGAGCAGAGACCAAGTCTAGTTTGGCTCTTTTGTTGCTAACAGATATATATTAGAATATTTTCATTTGTATAAGAATTAGACAAATCAATTTCAAAAATACCATCCCTTGGATAGCACTAAATAAACAGGTTATTCCTAGAAACTTGAATTGTATTATTCAGAAGCGGTTAATAAAACCATCTTCGTACAACGGGAAATGAAATTTCCTCCTCTAGTATAGAAGGACATAATGACCAATTGTTCAAAAATTAATAATAATCCGCTTATGGGAGAGATAAATCAAAGTTGCAAGCTTCCTACTAGCTTCACGTTGACCATTGCCCACGGTACATGCTAAAGACGCCCCCGGCTTCAAGGTTCCTACTTGCCCTTTAGACCATCGCGTTGTATTACAATTATGAGTACCACACCTTGATAGTGTCTTAGATACCATGATTATTAAGGAAAGTATTGAGTTCTATAACGATAAGATAACCTGAACCACCACCAGCTCCAGGGTTGCGTGTTCTTTTTTCTTATTAGCCACTCGGCTAAGTACTGAGGGACAATTCCTCTTCCAATGTCCTGTCTCACCACACTCATGACAGATTGAGTCCTTTGCGGGATCTTCCCTCTTGGGTGGAGGGGGAATCTTGGGCTTGGGAGCATAAGCGTGCTTATTTTTCCCATTCCCTTGATTTTGTCCCCTGCCAGCCTTTGAGGGTTGCGGTTTGTTGTGCTTTTTACCTTTCTGGACTTTACCAGCTCGAATAGCATGTAGAGCAGGAGCGTTGTTTTTGGGCAGATTAAGAGTTTGCTCATGGAGCTTTAGCATAGCATACAACTCGTTACGTCTTCCCCCTGGCATATGCATGTTGTTAATTCTGCAACAAACCATCATATTCCTTGACGTTAGACGATAAGAATCAGACTCACAAGCATGGCAAGTGTCACGGGGTGCCCAATAATCGCTCTTGAATCGTCATATGCCTTCATTCTCACAAGAACATACGAGCTAACTTGACTGCCCTTCTTCCTGTTTACAGGCGTGAATTATCTCGTGTAGTTGTAGAAGCTCTGCTTGCTTGCTGGGCAAACAGATTTTTAACCCCTCTTCTCCTTTTAGCATGTCATTAGCATGGAGTTTTTAGATTTCGTTGGATCCTCTGCTCTATGGTCATGAGCATGAGTCCAGCAATCTCTTTTGATCCTTTAATCCAAGCAGTGATGAGCTGCACGAGTTTCAGGAGCAAATGCTGGCAACTCAGGAGCTACAGGAGCAGGATGGAAGTGGTCTGCTTCTAGGTAATTCAACTTATCATCAATTTGATAGTACAATCCTAAGTTGTCGATACAATTCAATATAGTTGGGTCCCAGTCGTTTTTGCTTCTCGAAGATGCCACCTGAAGATCGAATTGAAAGTTGACGAGGTATGTCATCTACAATTTTGAAAAAGTTCACAAATATTAGTATTGTCGATAGATCAAATTCTTAAAGGAATTAATAATACCCATTAATTACTTTAATAGACTGAAGAATCCTAACGTGACCTCCCATTATTACAGAAGGTTGACCAAAGTCCATAACCAAGTAGGGCCAAGAGTTAAGCGACGATGTCGTTAATTGCATGGAATGCCAACTCTTTGAATGTATGACGACTAATGACTTTAGTTACTCTTATAGTAATGCTCAAAAGCATATTTTGGTCTCATTCTTATGCCTCGGGTCCGAGGTTCTGACGAAACTCGATTTAAGTCCACAAAATAGACGTGCGAAATTGATATAGGTTGACCTATGAATAAAAAATTCGTCATGGGTTGGCAAGGGCCCTTAGGTCTGGACCAGAGAAGTCAAGCCATCAATATGCACGTGTTCTAGGTTTGGCTTGGCATAGACTTAAAACTTCATATAAGGGTATTCACATAAATAATGGACAAAAGTTGTGTACACGAAGCATGCAAACATCTTGTAGCACAAGTTAAGAATACATTTTGTTAACCTTTTTGGGTATAGCAATCATTTTGTCAAATGTTCACGGTTGCTCACTTTTAGGGGGACGCACCAAAGAAGGGAGAAGATAACAGGTCAGCGCGAAGCTGTATTAAAAAACCTGACTTATTTGAGGGAATTCTTACTTCAACCCGCCTTAAAACTTCTCTTTTGTTTGTCATAATGGGTGAGCCGTATTCTAATTGACATGATGCTATGTATGTTATGAATTCCCACTTTGTTAACATTAGTTTTAATGATGCCAACATGGTGGGATTACAAATTTTATCAAACCCTATATTGTACTCCTACTTAGTCCGAAGACAAGTAATTCCAATGACAAGTAATTCCAATAATTCCCTCATATGCCGAAGCATGTAGTGGGGCGGGAGAAAATCAAAGATCAATTCAACCCCATATTGCGCAAGTAAAATAAAGCGTAACAAAATCAAATTTCATAGTTTTATGTCCGTATTAATTTGTCCAAAAACCCCGGTTTCGCAAATAACACATAATTGGTCACAAGGAATAAAATTATGTGTGTAATATTAGACATGTTCAATCCAAATTACTCTATAAGTATTAGTCCGGTTTTAAGAGTTTCGTAAAATCTATATATTGCAAATATTGCTAGACACAAGGCCATTATAACATTATAGCAATTAAAACAGACTAAAAATGGATTAAAATTGAGGAACAAACTCTTATAATGAAAGCAGTAAATACAACATAATGCTCGAGTTCTCAAAAGAGTCTTTCCCAATTGGAGAACCATAAGACTCTCACTAGGTTTTCTGCTAAATAGTGACTAGATCGCACATACATCCATATAACATGATTGCGTGGTCTTACAGCGAGATGAAACAAGAATAGATTATCATAGCAACTTAATTAACATTTAATTTTTAATCTATACTTCTTTTTATCATTTTATGTTTGTTTCATTCTAGGTTGGTTATTTAGTTATGGCAAGGATTGCATGTCGTTGCCATAATTTACAATAGAACAAATTAAATAAAACCAATTACAGGCCAGCCCTAGGTGTTAACATCGTATGTAAATTCATAAATACTAAAACTAATTGGCTCGTGCTGCCACTGTTGGAATTTAACTAATCTAAGTTAACCAATTTAACTCTAAACGAGTAGCAGCGGATAGATCTAGTTAGTACAATAATTAACATACATATAAAACACATTTATAGGGACATGTAAATTAATTAGGAAAATACCCTCGTAGACACCTGCAACGTATATGGAAACCAGAATGTGAACACTAGTGATAAGTGGTACCTCTACGAGGCGTTGCCTCACACAAAACACGTAAACAAGCACGCCGGGATGCTAGTCCAACCTCACGTATAACCCAATAACAACCCTTGGTATACCATTGACGTGACTAAAACACTACTTGGTTTCTACTACTCGTCACACTTGAGAACCAATAAACCAAGAACCAATAAACACGTGGATAAGCTTCTTGAAGGTAACCGAATTAAACAGTCTAGAAAACAAGGAACCAAAAGGAGAAAAACCTAAAAGAAGGTTTATACTATTCGGCTGCTTTTAGATGAAAAGGAAAGACTTGCAACTGATTTTGGAAGTTTCTGTTATTGAATGTCTATACTCATCCATCTTGTTGAAGGTGTTTTGCCGTTCTTCTTTCCGCTGGAGGCTGTCGTACAGATAAATAATCAAATGACTATTAGGGTTTATAACCCTTTTAAATTTAATGGCCCAAACACTTGTTTTTATTGTTTGACTTATTATGAAAATAAAAAAAATAAAAAAAAGATATATTCGTGTTCCTAAGCTTTTAGAAACAGTATTCTAAAAGTGTTAAGATTAAGACCCGTTCGTGTGCGTGATGCCTTTTATTTATAAAGAGGCATATAGGGTTTACGGGAAAACCTCATGTGTGTTGAGATTTAACATCTAGGTAACCAAGTAACTACGAGTACGCAGCGGATTGGATCTAGTAATAGCATATGGTTAACACATAATAAAAGGTAAATAGAAAACGTACCTCTCAGCAATTCGATCTTGAACCCTAATTAAACCGGATTAAGGTTTATAATAAACCCTAATTAACAGAAAATCCTTAAACTGAATTAAAGAACTCGAAAATCCAAATTGGGGTTCAACCAAATTCGGTTGAGGTGTAGAACCGAAACCCTTAACAACCCTAGAGAGGGGCCAGACGATTTCAGTGAGAGAAGGAGGAGGAAAGGTTTTTTAGAATGAGCAAATTATGAAGCAGGTTGTAGGTGTTTATATAGGCACCCAAACCCTAATTATAGAAAACCTTCATGGGCCTCATTAAATGCTAATTGAACACAAAACCCATCTAGAACCTCCTAGAGTTAAGATCAACATAGACCAATTATTTGTCATAGATCCAATGAATCAATCTCAACCATCTATTTTTTCATCAAAAATAAAAAAACCCACTTTCCACCTTTTTAAAAAAAATAAAATATCTTACAAACGGTAAATCGTCACACGACAAAAAATACACCATCGCGACGAGTATTTTTTTATCTTTCAGTAGACGGGTGACACGATATACTTTCGAGGAACTTTTTTTCGATTTTTTTTTTCAGTCACGAATTGCGAAAATCATATATGATTCGTATAACGGATCATATATGATTTCATAAAATCATATATGATTTCATAAAATCATATATGATTTCATAAAATCATATATGATTTGTGATTCCGTCGAACTTTTTTTCAATTTTGTTTCAGTCACGAATTGCGAAAATCATATATGATTCGTATGACGAATCATATATGATTTAATAAAATCATATATGATTCGTATAACGAATCATATATGATTTCATAAAATCATATATGATTTCATAAATCATATATGATTTCATAAAATCGTATATGACTTCATAAAATCATAAAAAAAAGTTCGTCGAAAGTACATAGTGTCGCCCCTCTATAGAAAGATAATTTAATTCTCGTCGCGATGGTATGTTTTGTTTTGCGTAACGATTTTTGATGAAAAAATGAGTGGTTAGGATTGGTTCATTAGGTCTATGACAAAAATTGGGTCTATATTGAACTTTTTGCGAACCTCCCATAGGGCCCGACCACTTTAGTTTCCCCCTTGGAGTTCGGGTTTTGTCCAATTTAGTCCCTCAGTTTGTATTTGTGAAGTATTAAACGCATTCTCCGTGTATTAACGTGTGTGCCCCCAATAGGCTCACATATTCGTAATGTACAAATGCTAGCCGACTACCATAATCCAACAGCTCCCACTTGGGAATTGGAGTAGCACCTAACACTTATACCTATAATTGGCAAAGTCTAGCAACCCACACAATTATTTTTACATTAGGAATATTATGAGATAAGAGTTTCAAAAATCATCTCCGCTATTTAATGGTTATAAATTTCTTGCTTTATAATCATCCCTTTGTTACAGATACCATTAAACCATGGATATGGATCCTAAGTCATTCCATATAGTTTAACATTATGTTTCTCGTTATAAAAATAATTCAGATATACCAAATGTAATCAAGAATCATCTTGCATTACCTTTTGGGTGTGGCCACACAATTATCTGATTAAATCTGGAGAGGGTCCAATGGTATGTTTCTGCACATATCAAGTGGAGGAACAAATCCTTTATTGACTACAAGTGTTGTGGATGCTGTTCACATACACTCCCAAAAATAGCCTTTATGACTACCATATTTCAGGATAACGTTTGACTATAATCAAAGAGAGATATCCACACATACAGAACTTGCTTGCATCTCAAGTCTAAGGATAATTTTATACCATTTTCGACATTTTACTCATGACATGGATCCAAAAGTAAATGCTCGAAGGTTGGGGTATCCAATATGCATCCCTTGTGAATACATATAAGTTTGGTGGGAACACATCCATATATTCACGAAATATAACCAACACTCATATTTGCCTTACATGACAATATTCCCATATTTTTAACCGACAATGGACATTATTTAGAATGATAAGAAATCATTCATGGATTAAACATGCAAATATAGGATAACAATTTTTATATGAATGAAGAACAAATACCAAGTATCTTTATTCATCAGAAAGTAAATATTGTCTTACAATCCCAATTATCCAAATACTAGTAAAACAGATATGCATGATACTAGTTAGTAAGTTGAAGTCTAATGTTTCCAACATTCTCAACTTTTCTTTTGCAAGAAAACTAAATAGTCATCTGAGTAAACTTTCCGAATACTTGTTTCAAATTCACATAATTGTGAAAGATTTGAATAATAAGATTAGTGCCTTCTTGTTCACGTACATACTATTGCAAGAGTCATAGTATGGACAAGGTAATAGTACCTTTTATAGGGTATTTGAAGTCAACAACATACCTATCTCAGACAGTCATCTTTACAGTTTCATAAAATGTAAAGTATTCTCATTCTTTAATGTGTAATCTTAAGTGAGCATATCTAGTTAACAGATTTATCATAAATGATGAAATCCTTCTTGAACTAGAATTGATTATTCTCTAGCATCAGTTCTACACAAACAACATTATGCCTTATATAATTCGTAATCATTTGTATTTAACAGTTATCTAAATTCTCTCAATTAGATATAACTATCTAAAATCTCTCAATTATATACTGTTCTTGTTAGCTCATCTTGTTATCGTGCAAAAGTAACAACCACTCTCATACACAACATAATTTATACATGATGAACCCTTAGTTAAAAAACACAAGGTTTCCATCCATGTACTAAATTATCTCAAGTGAAATATATCATTTAAGACTTGCTTCAGGAGACATCTTAATTTAATCAGAAATCATATTGTGATTAAACTTAAGATTTCAGCTCCTAGATGCATGATCCAATCCACACTTAGATTCTTTTATGCTATATAAAGATTTTTAACCCATTTTGATTACACACCGTCCTCGCAAATGTTATCATTAAGGAAAGAGTCTTAAAACTTAATTGCCATATTTCAAATATAGACTCATAACCCTTTATGATCACACATCGTCCTCGCCAAGGTAATCATCCAGGAAAGAGTTATGAACCTTAATTTGACTTATTTAAGATTCAAGAAATCATTGTATGACAATTAGATATCTTTATATAATTAATACGTGCAGAAAAGAAAGATTTAATCATAGTCAATTGCTTGAGTAAGATCAAAATTCTTATCAATTCGGTCCAGGCAATTAAATTTGTATACAATTTTGTCCTTATGGTGTTTCTTCAAAGAAACTCATTTACCTCATGGTTACTCTTGGTAAAAGATCAATCAAGCTCAAAACTTGATTTGGCCTTTTAAGGATGATCTTATCATTCATAATTCTAAGACCTTTATCAGATTCAAGATGTGATAATGTATCTTAGCAATTAGCAGGTTTGAAATGATCCTCTAATTTATATTCCTTAGCATTACAATATCAATCAAGTGATGAGGCATCCTTGCGCATTTATGAATGAGAGTTCTAATATACTTTGGTTCGACATTTACATGTTAAACCTTAGTGTGACATTAGCAAGTGGATTTAGAAGGTTATGTATTTTGTTCCTGACTAACTTCAAGATCTATACATGCTCCCACTTACTTTTATAAGTAGAGAAAATTCCCTAAATACTAAGTATTTAAGCAACAATAAATTATACTTAAATGGGATAACAAAATGCATTTTACAGTTCTTATCTCTAGCTTATTAATAATATGCTTCATAAGATATTAACAAATTTAGAACTTTAATCAAACATAATGGGATTTATCTAATCCAAAGATGATGTTTGATTACCTTCTAGGTGAGTGGAATTATTTTGTGTGTATTCATGACACACGCAAAAATTCTAACCTGATGATTTTTTGGAGGTTAGAGTCATTTTTAAATTATAGAAATCAAACAATGTGATATAGTTTGTTTCTACACATTAGAAAATACCATCAATTATGTGGTATTCTTATGAGTATTTAAATTGTGAGTCTCCATCAATATTCATTAGATAACTTAATTCTTTCTTTTGGTCATAATACTTGTCAATTGGGTCAAGCTAAATTGAATACACAGTATTTTAAAACCAAGTGCATGCTATAATGAATATTTCTTGAATTAAGCAAGAGCTCTTTGTTCATGTGTTCACAAGAAGACAGAACAATTCAAGAATTCTATGTTCTTGTGTTTACAAGAAAGCAAAACATATCAATTATACATTATAAGTCTTTGAATAATTGAAGGACCTCATGTTAACTCTATGTTCATGTGTTTCAAGAAAATAGAACATGTGAAGTGTATAGTTCAAGTTCTTTCCGAATAATTCAAAGACATCATGTTAATGTTTTTACATGAAGACATAACAATTTACTATTACTTTATTTTATGAGTCATTGATAAATTCAAGAACTTTTATAATTATGTCTTAGCAAGCAAACATAATTATACTCACTAAAGTAATCATGAACGCAAACTCTTGTTCAGTAGTAATTTCAAGTTAATTTCATACTTCAAAATCATGATTATTATCATGAACCATGATTATATTGACTAAATCATGTAGTCAATTAGATGAAGTAGTTTATATTATATCTTTGACTTTTAATGTAATAGGACAATAAACATCCTTATCTCAAGTAATACTTCGTGTTTATAGGTCCTAGTAGATTTGATTAAGCTTTCCTTACCTTGTGGGTCAGAGAAACAATAATCTAAGGTTATATGTTGTTCATTGCTCACAATTTAAGATTTCTCCCACTTGTTGTACGGGGACATACATTATCTAAGTGTGAACAACAAACGGACAAGCGCTTCAATTCTTTAAACAATATGGATAGTGTCATCGATGTTACAAGTAGATCCTCAAAACTATAATGTTTATAAGATATTGTGGATTATTATTCTGTAATAAACATTTAGGAAAAGCAACTAAAATAAAGGAACTTGTTATCATATAAAATAAAATGCAATCTTACATAAACATATGTTTGTTAATATTCGAAAAGTAATTAATTATTTCAAAGCAAGCTAGAAATAATATGGGCAACTATTAAGGAAATAAATCTTGTAGCTCCCATTGAATTTGACACCATTACAAGAATGTCATTTCAGTAATAAAAATGTAAAACTCCTACAATAGAAATTTATTTCCTTTCCTATTCTCTTAGAATGCCTACAAGTAGCAATGTACTTAAGTATTGTGCGAAGAATATGAAATTCTTCTTGTGTAGATGAGGGACTAGTCATTCATGCTCTCATTTAACTTGAATATTAAGCATGCAATTTCTCCTATATCGTTTGCATAGCCACAAGGGTATTTAGCACCTTAAGGAATAAAATGAGTCTAAGAAAAATACCCAGCGGATATGCTAGTAATTTCTTTACTTATTGCGGTTTAAACTCATACATCGTGACAAATGCAAGATGTAATTTATTTTAGTAGCTATAGACGAAATGTTCTCTAGTTACTCAAAATATATTATCTTTCAATTATTTCAAATCCGAAAAGAAGGGTAATGAAAGAAAGTAAAATAAGTTTAATTGTAATTGATAATTTTCAATTATAATCCTATCTTATTCTTATCAACCAATGAGTATAGATAGAAGTAATGTCTCACTCTTCTTACTAGGAAAAGAGGTTGTTTGTCTTTTGAAGAAAAACAAACTTTCATTTACGAATTATGTTGCAAAACACAATTAAACAGAACATAGAAAGTTCAATTTTGTATTTTCGATAATTAAATTCTTAATAGAATTAACTACCTAATTAATTTACTAATTAAGACAGATCATCTGACTCTCTTGTTTACCGTGGTTCTGCCCAGTGAGGGAAAGCAATAGTAGGGAAAGAGGTAAACGGAACGAAGTTAATTGCCAATTAATGAAACTCTTAGATTATGATATTGTCAAAAATTAGTCACATGTAATAATGTTTTAAGAGCATGTTTAGTATCATCTTATTGCTTGGGTCATGGGTTGACCAAGAGATCGAATTAAGTCGACCAAATAGAACGTTGTAAAAATCATCAAAGGTCTGACAGTAGGCGAAATTCACCTTGGGTTGGTAGGGGTCCAGGGTCTGACAAAGAGACTCAAACTAATTACACGTGTTCTACGGTTGGCTGGCATAGACTTAAAATTTTCCAAAGGGGTATGCATATAAATGTGTTAAAAGCGTGTACAAAAAAGCATGCAAAACAACTTTGTATCACTGATTTTAAAAACCTTTAATAATGACACTTATAGTGTCATAGTCTTGGTTCATGGTAACTCCAAGTTGAACACACAAAGAGAAGCGGAGAAATAGGTCCAGGCGCGATGCTTATTTATAACCTTAGTTCTTAAGGGAATTACATAAAAACCAACCCGCCTTAAGGCTTTCTTAAATGTGCCTATTCCATGAGTCGATAGCGTCAGTTTTTAAATCAGAAAAACTAGTTTCTTTAGTTTAACGTACTTATTTAATTTATTCACAATAACAGTTTTCACGAAACAAATGGTTGGTCACTATGAGCATGCAGTTGGGCGTGTTAAAAATTAATGACTACATAAAACTATCTTTTTGACATATGGCATATTTAATTAGGTGCGTAAACAATTAGACATTAAATAATCATGCATACAGAGATTCATAATACAAAAGATGACATTAAGCATACTAGTAAACATGTAAAATTCCAAGTTCTCTCATGAGTCTTCCCCAAATGGAGACCATAGACCCTCACTAAGATTTTGCAAATGTGCTAGATCGCCCCATTCAAACATATTGTGGATTGAGTGGACTTATAGCCGAATAGACATAATTAAAAAGGAATCCAAATAGGCTAAATTAAACAATTTAATTTTCCCTTTATCCTATATTACTTTTCATAGAATTCATGATCACAAGATATATAGATTTTATTTATTTTTTTATGGCAGGAATTCTAATATTGTTGTCATATTTTACTAGTAAAACATAAATAAAATTTCTAACGCAGCAGATCATGGTATATGTTTTAATAATAGGCATATAAACAAGGCGTATAATTAAAACAAAAACGTGTAACTCATAAAGCTAAAACGAGTTGGCTCGTGATGCCACTATTGAGATTTAACATCTAGGTAACCAAGTAACTACGAGTACACAGCGGATTGGATCTAGTAATAGCATATGGTTAACACATAATAAAAGGTAAATAGAAAATGTACCTCTCAGCAATTCGATCTTGAAAATAAATAGGTGATTAAAACAATCACCTCTACGGTTGCTCACACAATCACATCAACCGAACACGTTAAGTTGTCTAGACTTAACTTCACGAACAAAATAACAATTGTACCTTCTTGGATCAAAACCCTAATCAAACAACCTTTGTGATCTTGAACCAATTAAAATGGATTAAGGTTTATAATAAACCCTAATTAACCGAAAATCCTTAAACCGAATTAAAGAACCCGAAAATCCAAATTGGGGTTCAACCAAATTTGGTTGAGGTGTAGAACCGAAACCCTTAATAAGCCTAGAGAGGGGCCAGGCAATTTCGGTGAGAGAGGGAGGAGGAAAGGTTTTTTAGAATGAGCAAATTATGAAGTAGGTTGTAGGTGTTTATATAGGCACCCAAACCCTAATTATAGAAAACCTTCATGGGCCTCATTATATGCTAATTGAACACAAAACCCATCTAGAACCTCCCATAGGGCCCGACCACTTTGGTGTCCCCCTTGGAGTTCGGGTTTTGTCTAATTTAGTCCCTCGGTTTATATTTGTGAAGTATTAAACGCATTCTCCGTGTATTAACGTGTGTGCCCCCAATAGGCTCACATATTCGTAATGTACAAATGCTAGCCGACTTCCATAATCCAACAATGTGGATGATCAACGACTATATGTTAGATAGGCTACGCGTCGATCATCTAATTGGCATATAAGAATGCCAGCATGCATCCTATCCTTGGCCCGTACCATGTCCTGCCCATTTCCCATATTGTTGGTAGTGTATCTCCCGTTGTCATATGTCAAATAGTATATCTTAAACCTTAGTGAAAGATGTCCTATACGTGTATGTAACTTGACCTGAGAGGCTTTCCTAAACCTAGAAAGCAAAACCAGAGAAAACACTCTCATCGTGATTGGATTTTTATTTTTATTATCAAAGTATGTGCGGTTACCCGATCCAAACGTTGTTTAATATACATCATCCTATACATTTTAGATTCTTTGATTTTGAGTCTTTATAACTGGGTAGCATGTACTCGCGCGATGCGACGATGAATACCCGTGTAATTAAATTTTTCGACGAACATTGGTTTTATGTTTTATGTTTAAAATTTTCAAATCCTGTTTAAAACATGTGAAATAGATTCGTAGTTTGTTATTATGAGATCTAAAATTGTCGTCTAAAAAGAATTTTATTAAAGCCAAGTTTTAACTCATCAAACCCTTTTAAATGCAAACTATAAATGAACTATATATTTATATTTAACC
>BQNB010023735.1:2312-61485 GCA_026074375.1 Tanacetum coccineum | reverse complement strand
CGGGGATGCTAATCATGGGTGATTCATATATATTCACTGTCATATTGCACTATTGTCCACTATTTTGAAATATTGGTATAGCTTTTGGGTTTAAGGTCAAACCTACGAGCTCACCAACATTATTGTTGACGTTTTCGAGTATCATTTTCAGGTGAAGTGAAAGATGAATAAGATGGTGATATGTGATAGCAGGCTTAAGAGTATCCCGTGTGGATTTTTTAAGTGAAGCATTGCTTGTTTATTTGTTTGGTTCTTAGTATTTGGAAGTTTTGGTTTAAGTTTGGATTTGAACCCCTGTGTGGGCATTTGGAATTTGTAAGAGATTTTGGGATTTGGTTATGATTTAGGACATCACTCGAGGTTTGTTCGAGGTTGATGGTCTTCGTAACACTTGAATTTTATGCATTGTAGTTTTCTCTATATTGTATCTTGTGTTATGATTGATCATTATGTTGCATTCTCGAGTTTCCGCCATTGTCAGGGTGTGACAAAAAAGATAGTAAGAACATACCAAAGTTGAGTTTTATAGACACTTTTGTGATACATGTGGTCTAGGGAGTCAAGGCATGCAAACAATAGGACTAGGAATGAAGTGTCAACTACTAGGGTTTTAGAGTTGTTACACTAATATTTGTTTGGTCTATCACCCACTCAAAGTTGTGAAGGAAACCTCTATACTTTGATTATTGTTGATGATCACTCAAATTACACTTGGGTAATGTTTTTAAAGTCTGAAGATGATGCATTTGGAAAGTTTAAAATCATGAGTAGAAGGGCTTGAAAACCTACATGATTGTTCTTTTGTTTCAATAGTATCTAATCATAGTAGTGATTTTGATAAATTGCAATTTGAAAGCTTTTGTGAACAACAGGGAAAGTTGTGTAACTTGTCGGATTTGGCTACTTCTCAAACAAATGAGATCATTGAAAGGACAAATCAAAAGTTAAGAAAGATGAATCGTGCTATGTTAGACGAGTAATCCATTCCACTAAAGTTTTGGTGTCATGCTTTAGATAAAGTGTCATATAATTTTAAATGGGTTAATATTCGAAAATTTATTCATAAAACACCCTACGAAATAATTAGTAATAGGTCTCCGTCATTAGAAGCTAATGATTTTGAGTTGGGTTATCCTAGGAGTATCAAAGAGGCTAGAGGTCATCTAATAGAACAAGTAATTGGTGAGTTGAATGAGAGAACACTTAGGTCTAAGACAAAACAAGCTTAGGATTTTGCATGCCATTTTTCAAAGTCCAAATTGCACGTGTCTAGTTGAGGTTTTTAATGGTTGACATGCATGATAGGATTTTGATTTGAGTGAGGTGTTGAGAGAAAGGGTAGAGGTCTAGAAGTTGTTGCATAACCTTTAGATAAACATACTTGTGCTCTTTGAGCTTATGTGCTTACGTGCTATGTGATAGGACTTATGTGAAAGGCATGGAAGTAATGCAACTTTGTTGTGTTATGAGATGAAGGATATTATCAATGCATTATTCAAACTATGGTTGACATTAACTCTGATTCTAAATGTCAAACTTATGTGCTATGAACAAGAAATTTGATCTACATCTTGTCAATATTGTGGTAATCATCACCTCACATATTTAAATGTGTGAAATCGATATACTCACAACATTACATGCTCTATCCTCCATAATAGACATGAAAGATTTAAATAGACAAATTCGATGACAAAATGACACATTGGATCGTAACTCTCCCTTGTGATGAAAATATTCTATTTGTGTCAATTTGATCATTTTATATGTTGATTGCATGCTATGTGTATTAGGCTAGAAAAGAAAAGAAAAGAACTTTATGAAAACATACAAACTTGTCACCAAGTTTAAGAGAATTTTGTCTGAGTTTGGTATGGTCTTGCATAAACATACTAAAATACACAAATAATAAACATGATAATATAGTGCCCTCGTCCAAGAAACTATGTATTTAACTTACCATACACTTTGGAAATTAAAGATTATCAATGTTGACACAACACATCGACCATAATTTCGAGATATTATACTTTGCAACACTTTGCGCTTGTATAATGGAATATGAGTTCCTATATGTGTAAAATATCCAAAAGGGTTAAAATAGGGCAAATTATAAAAAAGTGTAGCCAACTTACCACTTTTTTCTATTGTGTGTAGGCAACTATTTTTTTGTAAAAAAATCATTTAACTTTTGAATTTCAAATATTGTGTGTATTTTGCCCACATGTAATGACTAATTAACCCTTCACGGTTAACAGATTGGTTAAAAACATAGGGGTAAAATAGTCACCTACTACACACAATAGTCGAAATTCAAAAGATAAACGATTTATTTACAAAAAAAATAGTTGACTACACACAATAGAAAAAAGTGGTAAGTTACACATCGAAGTAGGTTTTATAACTTGGACTACTCATCCGAGCTCCCAAGTATTTTCCTTGTAACACAATTGGAAAGTTATCATTACCGAAAATCCAAAAATAATGATCAAGTGTTCCTCACAACCAACTATAATTGAAAGTATCATGCATGGCTCGACAAATCATGGTGCATGCATGCATAATTACAGGAACTAACTTGTGTTACTTAATCATCCAATTCCAACTAAAACACCAACAAAGAATTGAGACTTTCAGAACTTAAAACAAAAGCAAGTTGTTTCAAATCAAGAGAAACAACAAACCAACAATAATCTAATCAAACATCTAAAAGGAATATCACAAGCATTAACTTACCAAACTTTCGAGAATATCATCCTATCTTTCATATAGATAGTTGCATGACATACTTGTGTGATTTTTGTAATAGATGATTATATGCCTACTTGTGATTGTTTGTATGTGATTATGTGCCAATATTTCAACAATGGACAATAGTGCTATATGACAGTGAATATATGCTAACAATCCAAGACATAGCATCCCCGCTAGTCAAATCTCAACATCCAATAAATAACTCCGGAGTCCGCAACTCCCAATCACTTAACGCACCTAAAGGGACACCTACTTAGCTGGAGCACTATATTTAGGGCGTACCACACGGATCACTTGCATGCCCAAAACACAGTAACATGAAGTAACAAACATAACCTTGTATGCCAAACACATTAGTACTACAAGTACACACAGAAACTTGCCATGCCCAAACACTAGTACCATGCAAGTAAAATTAAACACATTATATTCATCTAACAGTCATAAGCACAATATTCGGTAACCAAAAACAAAACTACATTTTTGTACATGATCCAATTCAAACATTTCAAATAGATTTGAGTATCATTTTCCCCAACGAAAAAGAGTTTAAAAGTGAGGCTACGAGAACTCACCTTAAGCAAGCCTTTAGCAACCAACTTCTACTACACAAGCAAATGCAACGACGCCCGCACACGACCTAGTCCAGTTAATGTCTCATTTTAATCAATCACTTCCAAAACAATCTTCACGTTTGATGCATAGAGTTTAGATGCGTTGTACAATTACCCAAAACAGTTTTAGTGGTGTGATGGTTGACGACTTATCTCCACAATCATATCAATCTCATTCTCCGATAATACATACTTATACTATTTAGCGCAAATAGATAAGTAATATAATAAATATTTATAATTATTAATTATAAATATATCTCGACAAGTCCATTCGGTACACCTTAATCACTTCAAAATAATCATTCCTTGATTGAAAACGACACGTTTAATCATAATAAACACCTTATGAAAGTTTTGAGAAAAAATATATTTTTTTCGTCTTTTAGTGAATTTATTAAATAATAAAATAATATTTATTATCTAAAATCAAAAATCATGTTTTAAGTAAAAATTCTAAGTATAGACTTTTTACGAAATTTCGACATGACCCGTACGTTTATACAACGTTTTCCAAGGTTTCAAACCTTAATTTCAAAACACTTTTCACAATTCGACACTTTTCAAGAAAATTCTTAAATCTCAAACTTTAACGTTCACCAAAACGTTTTCCCCAAAATAACGATCAGTATTACTTCGTAAATACATTTCGCTTTTAAAAAGTCCACCAAAACTCTCAAAATGACCAAATATCGCTTATTGGGCCTCAAGGACCAACAAGGGTCTATAATAGACTTATTGGGCCGTGAGTCCATAAACTCCAAAATACGTATATTAAGCTTTAAAATAAGCTAATAAGCTACGTATCGCTTTTGGTTACTACCATAAGCCTCAAAAATAGTCCACAACATATGCCATAACACAAAAATAATCAAAATCACTTTCCTAGTGATTTTGAGAAAGTACACGTGGCATATAAGCCCATATAAGCCAAGAAATAGCTTAAAAATAAGCCCGAATAAGCCATACAAGCTACTATAAAAAATAAGCATTCTAGCATCATATATTATTCAACCATCACGACCACAACATCAAAACTACAAAAACCCTTATTTTCTTTTTCACTATTCACGAACCAAACGCACCCTTTTAATTCATTTCGCTTCCAAAAATCAATTTTCACAACGATCAACTTGTACAACTAACATCTATGCATCAAAATAAACCCAAAAGGACAAACGGAATTTAAATTTGAAAACTTACAAGAAAATCTTCAAATTTGTAGATTTCGACACGAACCGGACAACCCAAACGTTGTTTAAATGAATAACCAAACACTAGAATCAACCCCAAATATTTATGTCTTCATGTTTTCTTGATCAAAATTCAAAAATTATGAGTGTGTGTGTGTGTTGTAGGTGGCGGACGAACTATACACACACAAGAGAAGTGTGTGTTTTTATTTTTTGTAAATGGAATGGATTATGATGAAAATAATTCTAGTGGAAGCATATATGTGTACATCTCTTAGACAAAGGAGCTAAAATTTAGCCTCCTTGTCTCCCTTTCTAACCATAACCGGCCATGGGATCCAAGGGAGTCCCGGGCCTTTCTTTTCGTGTCGAAATCACTTAAAAGCTCGTAAAACTCAACCGTAAAATTTACCCTAAAGTTAAAAAGCATTTTTATTCACCTTAAAAATACTTTTCCATTAACTTAGAGTATTCACTTGCCATATTTACACTTTAAACCCTTCAAAATTCAATTTGGACATTAACGGACGTGTCAGACTCGTTTTTCGGCATTTCTTAAAATTCACGGGTCAAACCACCCAGAATACACATAACACAATAATACCTTTCAAAAAGGATTATTAATCACAATAAACCTCAAATCATCACATATCTCATAAAATCACCACCGTCAACACGGTACAAAATCTGAATAAACTGACAAAAGTCAAATAGTCAAAGGACTATTAATGAAATATTCAGAACACAAAAAGGGCAAAGGTTACATTCTACCCCCTTAAAATAATTTTGTCCCCGAAATTCAGATACTAACATCACTAAACAAATGCGGGTATTTCAATTTCATCTGATCTTCACGCTCCCACGTGAATTCAGGACCACGTTTCGAATTCCACCGAACCTTGACGATGGCAATCCTACTACGCTTCAACTTCTTAAACTCTCTTTCCAAAATTTCTACAGGCTCTTCCACAAAATTTAACTTAGCATCAACTTGGATCTCATCCAAAGGCACTTTTAGTGTTGGATCAGCCAAACACTTCTTAAGGTTCGACACGTGGAACGTGTCATGAACACCATTCAACTCCTCCGGCAAATCTAACCGATAGGCCACAGGGCTTACTTTCTCAATAATCTCAAATGGTCCAACAAACCTAGGTGCTAACTTCCCTTTCTTCCCAAAGCGTACCACACCTTTCCAAGGCGACACTTTGAGCAAGACATAGTGACCTACACTAAATTCTAGAGGCTTCCTCCTCTTATCAGCATAACTTTTCTGACGATCACGTGCAGCCTTAAGTCTATCCTTAATCTACGAGATCTTCTCAGTAGTCTCTTGCACTAACTCAGGTCCTATCAAATGACCTTCTCCAACCTTAGCCTACAAAATCGGGGAACAACACTTCCTACCATACAGTGCCTCAAACGGCGCGCATCTTACACTAGAATGATAACTATTGTTATACGAAAACTCAACCAAAGGAAGATGAACATCCCAACTTCCTCTGAAGTCTAGGACACACGCTCTAAGCATGTCTTCCAAAGTCTGAATAGTACGCTCACTCTGACCATCGGTCTGAGGGTGATAAGCCGTACTCATATCTTAGCGAGTTCCTAATGCCTCTTGCATTGACTGCCAAAACCTTGATGTGAAACGACTATCACGATCCGATATAGTCGAGATCGACACATCATGTCTAGCAACTATCTCATTCAAATACAATCTAGCCAACCTTTCCATCTTATAATCCTCACGCATAGGTAGAAAATGAGCAGACTTAGTCAATCGGTCCACAATGACCCAGATTGTGTCATGCCCACTACTAGTCCTAGGCAACTTAGTCACAAAATCCATAGCTATCCCTTCCCATTTCCATATGGGAATCTCAGGTTACTAGAGCAGGCCAGATGGCCTTTGATGCTCAGCCTTAACCTTCAAACAAGTCAAACACCTACTAACATACTCAGCTATATCCTTTTTCATTCCAGGCCACCAATACCTATCTCTCAAATCATAATACATCTTATCAGCTCCTGGGTATACAGAGTACTTTGACTTATGGGCTTCGTCCATTATCAGGGTTCTCACATCACCCTTCAAAGGTACCCATATTTGATCCAGGTAATACAATGCTCCATTCTTTCATATGTTCACTCTTTCATCCAACCTTTCTGATCCAGCAGATTCATCCTACAGCCTCCTTCTGAGACGTCTATATCCCTATCTTGATACATGACCGATGAAGGAATCATATTCATGTGCTCTAACTCTCTTTGGCTGTTACTGTTTCTTTCTACTTGGGTATCAGCAACCCACATTTCCTTATCCAGGATGGTAGCGAATTTCACAGTCATAATCACTAAACAACTCTATCCAGCGACACTGTTGCATATTCAACTCTTTCTGACTAAAGATATACTGAAGACTTTTATTATCCGTACAGATGACACTCTTTGTCCCATACAGATAATGTCTCAGATTCTTAAGTGCTAACACAACGACACCCCACTCTAATTATGTGGTAGTTATAATTTTCTCATGAATTTTCAACTACCAGACGCATAGGCTATCACATTTACCTTCAGCATTAACACACAGCCTAGTCACTATCCCGGTACGCTTCACAATCATATCCGGACACATCACAATACACCACAAAGTCTTTCGGTCCATCGGGGAGAGCTAGAACAGGCGCATTACACAACTTATCCTTCAAAGTTTGAAATGCCAATTCTTGTTCCTCACCCCAATCGAAAGTCTTACACTTCTGAGTCAAGATAGTAAGAGACTTAGCTATCTTAGAAAAGTTCTCAATGAACCTACGGTAATATCCAGCCAATCCTAAGAACGAATGAACCTCAGACGGAGGCATTCCAATTCTTAATTGCTTTAATATTACTAGGGTCTACATGAATCCTATTACCATTTATCACATGCCTAAGAAACTGCACTTCTCTTAGCCAGAATTCACACTTAGAAAACTTAGCATACAGTTTCTCCTTCTTGAGCAGTTCCAAGACTAACCTTAAGTGTTCTACATGCTCCTCCTGAGTCTTAGAGTAGATTAAGATATCGTCTATAAACACTATCACAAACTTATCAAGATAAGGCCTACAAACTCTGTTCATCAAATCCATGAATACCGCTGGTGCGTTAGTCAGACCAAAGGGCATTACTGTAAACTCGAAATGTCCATAACGAGTTCTAAACGCAGTCTTTGGAATGTCATCCTCATGCACTCTCAGCTGATGGTATCCAGACCTAAGATCTATCTTTGAGAAAAACTATGACCCTTGTAGTTGGTCAAATAGATCATCAATCCTAGGAAGCGGATAACGATTCTTAACAGTCAACTTGTTCAATTCTCTATAGTCAATACACATCCTAAAAGAACCATCCTTCTTCTTCACAAACAATACCGGTGCTCCCCAAGGCGATGAGCTTGGTCGAATGAAACCTTTGTCCTGGAGTTCCTTGAGTTGTCCCGACAACTCCTCCAATTCAGAAGGTGCCAAACGATAGGGAGACTTTGCAATCGGTACAGCTCCAGGGATTAACTCAATCCGGAACTCAATTTCTCGGAGAGGTGGCAATCCTGATAAATCATCCAGAAATACCTCAGGAAAATCTCTAACCACAACAATCTCTTCTTGTTTCTTATCACTAGCCTTAGCACTCATCAAAAGTCTCGCTTTCTCTTTCGGTCTCTATCCTAATACTCTAAGCACCTTGCCATCCGGTAGTGGTATCCTCACTACTTTCTTAAGACAAATTATTTTAGCCTTATGATTAGACAACCAATCCATACGGTTAATCACATCAAAACTCCCGTACCCAAAAGGTATCAAATCGATGTCAAAGACATGACCCTCGATTTCTAGTTTGCAACCCTTAATAACCTTATTGATCTCTACTAGCTGCTCGCTAGCTATCTCAATCTCATATCTGAAACCTAATTCGCTAGGCTCTATGCTTAACAGAGGTATAAAAGTAGTGGAAACAAAACTATAGTCGACACCAGAGTCAAATAAGGTAGTAGCAAAATGATTGTTCAAAGTAAACGTACCTGTCATAATGTTTGGATCTTGGCGATCTTCCTCTGCTCCCAACATGAATTCCCTACCCCTAGCTTGGTTCCCTTGGTTTCCATGACCTTGACCCCCGTTATTAGCAACAACTTAGTTTGGACGATTTTCTTCCGGTCCTTGTGCCCTATTCAATCTAGGACAAGTTGACCTGACATGGTCGATACTACCACACTCATAACATGCCCTAACACTTGGGTTTCTAGCATTGACAGGAGTCATATTCCTCGGCACGCCTCTATAATCCTTTGCCAAATAACCTGGGTGGTTACAGTTGAAGCAAGTGCGACAAGGCCCTCCGGGTGCATGGTAGGAGTTGCAGGTGGTACACTTGGGCCAAGTACCCGTATTCTCTCTTCCTACTGTGTTTGCGGTAGTAGCAAAAGCATTTCCAGTCATAATCCTCTTATTATCATCCCTACCATTCTTATCCTTGCTAGGTTCCCCCACATTTTCTCTTTTCTCAGCCTTCTTAATTAATCCATTTCTAACATCCTCATCAGTCAGTGCACCAAAAATCTGCACAGCCTTCTTTATAGTCTTTTGCCCCGTTGCTGCCACCATCCCACGGATCTGTGGAACAAGGCCATACACATACCTCTCAATCATCTTACTTTTTGGAGTCACCAAATGTGGAACTAACCTAGCCAACTCATGAAACCTATCAGTATACGCAGCATGGCTAACCCCGACCATGGCGTGATTCCACAACTCAGTTTACAACTTTTGCATTTCATGACTAGGACAAAACTCTTCTATCATCATAAACTTAAAGTCATTCCATGACATACTAACAACAACTTCCCGGCTTAGCGTGCGGATCTAAGAGTTCCACCACGTTAAAGCCTTACCCACAGATGAACCCGCAGTGTATTTTACTTTTTGGTCAATACTACAACCACTCATATCTTGCACAGACTCCATTTTCTCAATCTATCGAGTAAGAACTATAGCACCTCTATTACCATAATATTCCTTAGGGTTACAAGCTAAGAACTCCTTATATGAACAACCTACCTGGTTGCCATTTACTATCACATTCCCAACGTTCTCCTGAACGTTCTCATTAACCACATTACCATTTTGATTTCCAACATTTCCTTGGTTACTAACCTGAGCTAGCATGGCGGGTAAGAGGTTCTGCAATTGCATGGCAATGATCGTCGAGAAGTCGGGTGCTCCTCCTACACCCCTATTGACTCCCTCTACATTCCTATTGACTCCTTCTATGCCCCCATTAGCTCCCAAACCCTGGTCACTTCCTTGACCATTCAATTCGTCAACACGCTCATCATTACCTTCCCTAGGTCCTCTACCCCTTCCACCACCTCTACCAACTCGTCCACCCGTTCCCCCTCCTCGTAATTCGGCAATAGGCCGACCAGCACTTTGGGTCCTCATCCTTGGCGACATTATCTATACGAGGGAGAACATGGGTAACGTTAGGGAAGTGGGAAGACTAGTATATATATATATATATATATACGAGGGAGAACATGGCATTATCTATACGAGGGAGAACATGGGTAACGTTAAGGAAGTGGGAAGACTAGTATATATATATATATATATATATATATATACCCCATCATATTCCTTAGGGTTACAAGCTAAGAACTCCTTATATGAACAACCTACCCGGTTGCCATTTACTATCACATTCCCAACGTTCTCCTGAACGTTCTCGTTCACCACATTACCATTTGGATTTCCACCATTTTCTTGGTTACCAACCTGAGCTAGAATGGCGGGTAAGAGGTTCTATAATTGTTGGGCAATGATCGTCGAGAAGTCGGGTGCTCCTCCCATACCTCAATTGACTCCCTTTACATTCCCATTAGCTCCCATACCTTGGTCATTCCCTTGACCATTCAATTCATCAATATGCTCAGCATTACCTCCCCTAGGTCTTCTACCCCTTCCACCACTCCTACCAACCCGTCCACCCATTCCCCTTCCTTGTGATTTGACAACAGGCCGGCCAGCACTTCGAGTCCTCATCTTTGGCGGTATTATCTACACAAGGGAGAACATGGGCAACGTTAGGTAGGTGGAAAGACTAACATATATAAAAAATATCTTACTACATATATAAATATACACATAATACCACCTTATGGTGTCAACATTGATTTGTGTGAACGACATTACTAAGTACGAGTGAGTTGTGATACGCTTATAACTACGTTGGCCACCGTACTTATATTCGCATCCTTTTCTAGTCATACTCAATATTGAGCTTATACCTTTCAATGGCTGACATAACTAAAGCACCAAACCGCGAACATGCGAAAGCAAGCAAAAGCGGTACACCGCGCACATAGATCATATAAGCAACTAAATGACCGATCTTAGATTATAGTCTAGGTCAACCCACCTAGTTCTCTATAACCTCGGCTCTGATTACCAATCTGTCACACCCCGACAATGGTGGAAACTCAGGAATGCAACATAATGATCAATCATAATACAATATACAATATAGAGAAAGCTATAATGCATAAACTTCAAGTGTTACGAAGACCATCAACCTCGAACAACCTCGAGTGATATCCTAAATCACAATCAAACCCGCAAACTCATACATTATCCAAAAGCCCTCACAGGGGTCCAAATCTAAACTTGAACCAAAATCTTCCAAATACTAAAACCAAATAAAATAAACAAGCAAAACTTCACATGAAAATCCACTCGGGATACTTCTAAGTCTGCTATCATAAATCACCAATTTATTCCTCTTTTACTTCACCTGAAAATGATACTCGAAAACGTCAACAATAATGTTGGTGAGCTCATAGGTTTGACCTTAAACCCAAAAGTTGTGCCAATATATCAAATAGTGGACAATAGTGCAATATGACAGTGAATATATATGCAATCAAACCATAGCATCCCCGCTAATCAATCACCATATGTTACTTACGCACCTAAAGGGCCTACCAGCTGGAGCACTAAATTAGGACAGGACCACACATAAACTAGGGTAGGCGTACCCATCCGCTCCAATAATCATACAAATACTAGGTAGGCGTACCCATCTGATCAAAACAATCATGCAACACATAATATTCACATAGCAGTCATAAGCACATATCTTGTCCCAAAAACAAAACCACATTTCGCACAGTTCAATTCAAAACAGTTCAAAACACATTTGAGTATCATTTTCCCCTAACGGAAAAACAGTAAAAACGGGGCTACGATAACTCACCTCAAGCAAGTCTTTAGCAACCAAATCTCATTCACACAAGCAAATGCAACGACGTCCGCACACGACCTAATCTAGTTAATGTTCCATTTTAATCACTCATTTCCAAAACAATCTTCATGTTTGATGCATAGAGTCTAGACGCGTTGTACAATTACCCATAACAATTTAGTGGTGTGATGGTTGACGACATATCCCAACAATCATATCAATCCCCTTACTCAATAATACTTACTTATACTATTAACGAAAATAGATAAGTAATATAAGTAAATATTTATAATTAATAATTATAAATATATCTCGATAAGTCCATTCGGTGACCTCAGTCATCGTGAAAATAATCATAATAGGGTTGAAAATGAAACGTTTACTCATAATAAACATATTTGTGAAGTTTCGAGAAGAATTATATTTGTGAAGTTTAGTGAGTTTATTAAATAAATAAAATAGTTAAATAATATTTTATTATTTAAAATCAAAAATCATGTTTTTAGGTAAAATTTCTAAGTATAAACTTTTTATGAAATTTCGACATGACAAGTACGCTCATACAACGTTTTCCAAGGTTTTTAACCTTTATTCCAAACACTTTTCAAACTTTCGACGCTTTTCCTACAAAATTCCAAAATCTTGATCTTTAACGTCTACTAAAACGTTTTCCCAAAATATCGTTTAATACCACTTCATAACTACATTTCACTTTTAAAAAGTCCGTCAAAACTCTTACAACGACTAAATATCGCTTATTGGGCTTTAAGGCCCAATAAAGGTCCATTAAGATATTTATAAGTCCATAAAACGATCCAAGTGCAAAATCAAGGTCCATTTATATACATAAGCTTATACTAATAAGTAGAAAATAATCTGGACCACAATAAGCCCTCCCATTAAGCCACGGCTCAAATAGGCTTATTGGGCCGTGAGTCCATAAGCTTCACAATACATATATTAAGCTTAACCATAAGCTAATAAGCTACGTATCGCATTTGGTTACCACCATAAGCTATAAAAATAGTTCACAAACACATGCCATATCACAAAAATAGTCAAAATCACACCCTAGTGATTTTGAAAAATGACGTGGCATTTAAGCCCAAAATAAGCCATGAAATAGCTTAAAAATAAGCCTAGAATAAGCTTTACAAGCTATTATCAAAAATAAGCTATCTAGCAATATATGTTATTCAACCATCACGACCACAACATCAAAACTACAAAACCCCCTTCTTTCCTTTTTATGTCCGACGAACCAAAAACCCCTTTTTATATTCGTTTCGTTTCCAAAAATCAATTTTTACGACTATCAACTTATACAACTAACATCTATGCATCAATATAAACCCCAAAGGACAAACGGAATTTAAATTTGAAAACTTACAAGAAAATCTTCAAAATGTAGATTTTGACACGAACCGAACAACCCAAACGTTATTTAAATAAATACCCAATCACTCGTATCAACCCGTAGTATCTCATTCTTGATTAAAGTTGGAAAATTTATGGTGTCTTGTGGTTGGCTTATTTCGGACGCATGGAGCACACACACTTATGTGTGTGTTTTATTTTTTTAACATGAAATGGAATGGATAGAAAGGTTCTAGTGAAAGCATATAAGTGTACATCCTTGGGACATATTAGCTAAATTTAAGCCTCTTTGTCCCCTAAAGCTCCCATGACCGGCTATGGTATCCAAAGGGGTCTCGGGTCTTTCTTTTCGTGTCGGGATCACTTAAAAGCTCGTAAAACTCAACCGTAAAATTTACCCCAAAGTTAATTAGCATTTTTATTCACCTTAAAAATACTTTTCCATTAACCTAGAGTATTTACATGACATATTTACTCTTTAAACCCTTTAAAACTCATTTGGACATTAACGGACGTGTTAGGACTCGTTTTTCAGCATTTCTCAAAATTCACGGGTCAAACCACCCGGAATACAATTAACATAATAATACCTTCCAAAAGGGATTATTAATTACAATGAACCATAAATCACCACAATTCTCATAAAATCACCACCGTCAACACGGTACATTATCTGAATAAACTGACGAAGGTCAAATAGTTGAAGGACTATAAATGAAATATTCAGAACACAAAAAGGGCAAATGTTACATTCGACCCCCTTAAAAGAATTTTGACCTTGAAATTCAGCTACTAACATCACTAAACAAATGCGGGTACTTCAGTTTCATCTGATCCTCACGTTCCTATGTGAATTCAGGACCACGTTTCGAATTCCACCGAACCTTGACGATGGCAATCCTACTACGCTTTAGCTTCTTAAACTCTCTTTCCAAGATTTCCACCGGTTCTTCTACAAAATTCAACTTAGCATCAACTTGGATCTCATCCAAGGGCACTTGCAGTGTTGGATCAGCCAAACACTTCTTAAGGTTCGACACGTGGAACATATCATGAACACTATTCAATTCCTCAAGCAAATCTAACATGTAGGCTACGGGGCCTACTTTTTCATTAATCTTAAACGGTCTAACAAATCTAGGTGCTAATTTCCCTTTCTTCCCAAAGCGTACCACACCTTTCCAAGGCGACACTTTGAGAAAGACATAGTCACCTACATTAAACTCTAGAGGCTTCCTCCTCTTATCAGCATAACTTTTCTGATGATCACGCGCAGCCTTAAGTCTATTCTTAATCTGCGAGATCTTCTCAGTAGTCTCTTGCACTAACTCAGGTCCTATTAACTGACCTTCTCCAACCTCAGCCCACATAATTGGCGAACGACACTTTCTACCATACAACGCCTCAAACGGAGCACATCTCTTACTAGAATGATAACTATTGTTATACGAAAACTCAACCAACGGAAGATGAACATCCCAACTTCCTCCGAAGTCCAGGACGCACGCTCTAAGCATGTCTTCCAAAGTCTGAATAGTATGCTTACTCTAACTATCGGTCTGAGGGTGATAAGCCGTACTCATGTTTAAACGAGTTCCTAATGCCTCTTGCATTGACTACCAAAACCTTGATGTGAAATGACTATTCTGATCCACTATGATCGAGATCGGCACACCATGTCTAACAACTATCTCATTCAAATATAATCTAGTTAATCTATCCATTTTATAATTCTCATGCATAGGTAGAAAATGAGCAGACTTAGTCAATCGGTCCACAATGACCCAGATTGTAATGCCTACTACTAGACCCAGATTGTGCATTGATTATCAGGTTTCTCACCTCACCCTTCAAATGTACCCATATTCAATCCAGGTAGTACAAAGTCTCATCACTTCTCTGTTCTATCATCTCATCCAAACCTTTCTGCATTCTTGCAGACTCATCCACAGCTTCTTTCTGAGCCGTCAGTATCCTATCCTTGATACTCGACTGAAGGATCATATTCACAACTCTAACTCTCTTAG
The DNA here is from genome assembly GCA_026074375.1 of Tanacetum coccineum. Taxonomy (NCBI): domain Eukaryota; kingdom Viridiplantae; phylum Streptophyta; class Magnoliopsida; order Asterales; family Asteraceae; genus Tanacetum; species Tanacetum coccineum. The sequence goes on along the minus strand of BQNB010023735.1, from coordinate 46,238 downwards.
GCTTTACTCTTTCCTTCCTACATAGGGAATCGGCCACCACATTAGCCTTACTAGGATGGTAGCGAATTTCACAGTCATAATCACATTTATCCAGCGACGATGTCGCATATTCAACTCTTTTTGACTAAAGATATGTTGAAGACTCTTATGATCTGTATATATGACACTCTTTGTACCATACAAATAATGTCTCCAGATCTTAAGTGCAAACATGACCACACCCAACTCCAAATCATGAGTAGTATAATTCTTCTCATGAATTTTCAACTGCCTAGACTCATAGGCTATCACCTTACCTCTTTGCATTAACACACAACCTAGTCTTATCCTGGACGCATCACAATATACCACAAAGTCTTCTGGTCCATTAGGGAGAGCTAGAACAAATTCATTACACAACCTATCCTTTAAGGTTTGAAATGCCAATTCTTGTTCCTCACCCCAATCGAAAGTCTTACACTTTTGAGTCAAGATAGTAAGAGACTTAGCAATCTATTAAAAGTTCTTAATGAACCTACGGTAATATCCAGCCAATCCTAAGAACGAAGGAACCTCAATCGGAGTTATAGGGGCGGGGCTTTCCAATTTCTTAACATCTTCAAATTTTCCTAGGTCTATACATGAAATCCCATTACCATTTATCACATGCCTAAGAAACTGCACTTCTTTTAGCCAGAATTCACACTTAGAAAACTTAGCATATAGTTTCTCCTTCTTGAGCAGTTCCAAGACTAACCTTAAGTGTTCTACATGCTCCTCCTGAGTCTTAGAGTAGATTAAGATATCATCTATAAACACTATCACAAACTTATCAAGATAAGGCCTACAAACTCTATTCATCAAATCCATGAATACCGCTGGTGCGTTAATCAGACCAAAGGGCATTACTGTGAACTCGAAATGTCCATAACGAGTTCTAAACGCAGTCTTTAGAATGTCATCCTCGTGCACTCTCAGCTGATGATATCCAGACCTAAGATCTATCTTTGAGAAAAACTGCGACCCTTGCAGTTGGTCAAATAGATCATCAATCTTAGGAAGCGGATAACGATTCTTAACTGCCAACTTGTTCAATTCTCTATAATCAATGCACATCCTAAAAGAACCATCTTTTTTCTTAACGAACAATACTGGCGCTCCCCAAGGCGACGAACTTGGTCGAATGAACCCTTTGTCTTGGAGTTCCTTGAGTTGTCCTGACAAATTCTCCAATTCAAAAGGTGCCAAACGATAGGGAGACTTTGCAATTGGTACAACTCCAGGGATTAACTCAATCCGGAACTCAATCTCCCAGAGAGGTGGTAATCCTGATAAATCATCCAGAAATACCTTAGGAAAATCTCTAACCACAACGATCTCTTCTTGTTTCTTGTCACTAGCTTTAGCACTCATCAAAAGTCTCGCTTTCTCTTCCGGTCTCTCTCCTAATACTCTAAGCACCTTGCCATCCGGTAATGGTATCCTCACTACTTTCTCATGGCAAATTATTTCGGCCTTAAGATTAGACAACCAATCCATACCTATAATTACATCAAAACTCCCGTGCCCAAAAGGTATCAAATCGATGTCAACGACATGACCCTCGATTTCTAGTTTGCAACCCTTGATAACCTTATCAATATCTACTAGCTGCCCGCTAGCTATCTCAATCTCATATTTGAAACCTAATTCGCTGGGCTCTATGCCTAACAGAGGTATAAAAGTAGTGGAAACAAAACTATAGTCGGCACCAGAGTCAAATAAGGTAGTGGCAAAATGATTGTTCAAAGTAAACGTACCCGTCATAATGTTTGGATCTTTGCGAGCTTTCTCTGCTCCCAACATGAATGCCCTACCCCTAGCTTTATTCCCTTGGTTTCCACGACCCTGACCCTCGTTATTAGAGGCAACTTGGTTTGGACGATTTTCTTTCGGTCCTTGTGCCCTATTCAATCTAGGACAAGCTGACCTGACATGGTCAGTACTACCACACTCATAACATGGCCTAACAGTTGGGTTTCTAGCATTGACATGATTCACATTCCTCGACACGCCTCTATAATCCTTTGCCAAATGACCCGGGCGGTTACAGTTGAAGCATGTGCGACAAGGCCCTCCAGGTGCATGGTAGGAGTTGCAGGAGGTACACTTAGGCCAAGTACCCGTATTCTCTCTTCCTACAGGGTTTGCGATAGTAGCAAAAGCATTCCCAGTCCTAGTCCTCTTATTATCATCCCTACCATTCTTATCCTTGCTAGGTTCCCCACATGTCCTCTTTTATCAACCTTCTTAATTGATCATTTTCTAACAGCCTCATCGGTCAGTGCACCAGAAATCTGCATAACCTTCTGTATAGTCTTTGGCTCCATTTTTACCACCATCCCACATATCTGTGGAGCAAGGCCATACACATACCTCTCAATCATCTTACTTTATGGAGTTACCAAATGTGGAACTAACCTAGCCAACTCATGAAATCTATCAGTATACGCAACATGGCCAGCCCCGACCATGACGTGATTCCACAACTCAGTTTCCAACTTTTGCATCTTATGACTAGGACAAAACTCTTATATCATCATAAACTTAAAGTCATTCCATAACATACTAATAGCAATTTCCTGGCTTAGCGTGTGGATCTAAGAGTTCCACCACGTTAAAGCCTTACCCACAAATGAACTAGCAGTGTATTTTACTTTTTGGTCAATACTATAACCACTCATATCATGCACAAACTCTATTTTCTCAATCCAATGAGTAAGAACTACTACACTCCTTTACAACATATTCTTAGGTTACAAGCTAGAACCTCCCATTAGATATGAACAACCTACCCGGTTACCATTTACTATCACATTCCTAACGTTCTCCTGAACGTTCTCATTAACCACATTACCATTTTGATTTCCAACATTTCTTTGGTTACCAACCTGAGCTAGCATGGCGGGTAAGAGGTTTTGCAATTGTTGGGCAATGATCTTTGAGAAGTCGGGTGCTCCTCCTACACCCTCATTGACTTCCTCTACTTTCCCATTAACTCCCTCTACGCCCCCATTAGCTCTTAAACCCTGGTCATTTCCTTGACCATTCAAATCATCAACACGCTCATCATTACCTTCTCTAGGTCTTCTACCCCTTCCACCTCTACCAACCGTATACCCGTTCCCCCTCCTAATGATTTGGCAGCAGGTCGGCCAGCACTTCGGGTCTTCATCCTTGGTGCATTTATCTATATGAGGGAGAACATGTGCAATGTTAGGTAGGCAGAAAGACTCGCATATATATCGAATATCTTACTATATATACTAATATATACATAACACACCTTAGGGTGTCAACATCGATTTGTGTGAACGGCATTACTAAGTATTAGTGTGAGATGTGACTAGCTTTATAACTACGTTGGCCACCGTACTTATATTCACATCCTTTCCCAGTCATACTCAATATTGAGCTCACACATTTCAATGACTGACATAACTAAAGCACCAAACCGCGAACACGCTAAAGCAAAAAAAAAGTGGAACACCGCGCACATAGATCATATACGCAACTAGACGACAGATCTTAGGTTATAGTCTAGGACAATCCACCTAGTTCTCTATAACCTTAGCTCTGATAACCAATCTGTCACACCTCGACAATGGCAGAAACTCAGGAATGCAACATAATGATCAATCAATATACAAGATACAAAAATAGAGAAAACTACCTTGCATAAACTTCAAGTGCTATGAAGACCATCAACCTTGAACAACCTCGAGTGATGTCCCAAATCACTATAAAAATCCATAATCTCTTACAATTAACCAAAAGCCCTCACATGGGTCCAAATCCAAACTTAAACCAAAATTTCTAAATACTAAAGCCGAATAAAATAAACAAGTAAGACTTCACAATGAAAATCCACTCGGGATACTTCTAAGCCTACTATCACACATTACCAAACTATTCCTCTTTCACTTCACCTGAAAATGATACTCGAAAACGTCAACAATAATGTTGTTGAGCTCGTAGGTTTTTCCCTTAAACCCAAAGTTGATGCCAAAATTTCAAATAGTGGATTAATAGTGCTATAGACAGTGAAAATATAATGCAAACAAACCATAGCATCACCGGCTAATCAATAGACCATATTCACTTACGCACCTAAATGAGGGCCTACCAGCTGGAGCATTAAATAACTAAAATTATGGCAGGACCACACACAAACAAAGGGGTAGGCGTACCCATCCGCACCAATAAATCACACAAATACTAGGTAGGCATACCCATCCGATCCAAACAATCATGCAACACCTAATATTCACATAGCAGTCATAAGCACATAACTTGTCCCAAAAACAAAACCACATTTCGCACAGATGAATTCAAAACATTTCAAAACACATTTAAGTATCATTTTCCCCTAACGGAAAAGACGGTAAAATAGGGCTACGAGAACTCACCTCAAGTAAGTCTTTAGCAACCAAATCTCAATCACACAAGCAAATGCAACGACGCCCGCACACGACCTAGTCTAGTTAATATCCCAATTTAATCATTCATTCCCAAAACAATCTTCACGTTTGATGCATAGAATTTAGACGCGTTGTACAATTACTCATAATAATTTAGTGGTGTGATGGTTGACGACATATCCCAACAATCATATCAATCACATTACTCGATAATACATACTTATACTATTTTAAAGAAAAAGATAAGTAATATACGTAAATATTTATAATTAATAATTATAAATATATTTTGGTAAGTCCATTCGGTAACCTTAGTCCCCGTGCAAATAATCATATTAGAGTTGAAAATGAAATGTTTACTCATAGTAAACATATTCGAGAAGTTTCGAGAAAAATTGTATTTTTCGTCTTTTAAGGAATTTATTAAATAAATAAAATAATTAAATAATATTTTATTATTCAAAATTCAAAATCATGTTTTTAGGTAAAATTTCTAAGTATAAACTTTTTACGAAATTTTGACATGACCCGTACGCTCACACAACGTTTTCCAAGGTTTCAAGCCTTATTTTCAACACTTTTCAAAAATTCGACATTTTTTGACAAAATTCCAAAATCTCAATCTTTAACGTTTACTAAAACGTTTTCCCCAAAATATCGTTCAATATCACTTCGTAAATACATTTTCACTTTCAAAAGTCCGTCAAAACTCTCATAACAACTAAATATCGCTTATTGGGCTTTAAGGCCCAATAAGGGTCCATTAAGATATTTATAAGTACAAAATACGATCCAAGTCCAAAACCAAGGTCCATTTACATACATAAGCATATATAAAAGTATAAAATAAACCGGACCGCACAATAAGCCACTCCCATTAAGCCACGACTCAATAGACCTTATTGGTCCGTGAGTCCATAAGCTCTAAAATACGCAGTATTAAGCTTAAAATAAGCTAATAAGCAACCGTTCCATTGTTACCAATTAATAAGCCTCGAAAATAATTCACCACATACCCATATACACAAAAATAGTCAAAATCACTTTCCTAGTGATTTTGGAAAGGTGGCGTGGCATTTAACCCAAAATAAGCCAAGAAATAACTTAAAAATATGCCCGAATAAGCTATACAAGCTACTATAAAAAATAAGCTATCTAGCAACATATGTTATTCAACCATCACGACTACAACATCAAAACTAAAAAAACTCCTTTTCCTTTTATATTCGACGAACCAAACGCAACCTTTTTATTCGTTTCGTTTCCAAAAATCGATTTTTACGACGATCAACTTGTACAACTAACATCTATGCATCAATATAAACCCAAAAGGACAAACGAAATTTAAATTTAGAACTTACAAGAAAATATTCAAAAATATAGTTTTCGACGCGAACCGAACAACCCAAACGTTGTTTAAATGAATACCCGAGCACTAGAATCAACCCAATATATCACCAATCTTCATGTTTTTTATCAAAATTTCAAAAATTATATGTGTGTGTGTGGCTTAGTTCAGACGCTAAGAGGGAGAGAAAGAGGAGATATTTTTTGTGAAAAATGAATTATGTGTTATTCAAAAGGAGGATAAGGATCTCTTAAGTGTACCATCCATGAACACACTCCCTAAAAAACCTTACCTTGATTGTTCTCCTAAGATGGGGGTGGGGGGGGGGGGAATGGAGGGGGGTGGGATGGGGGGGGTGGGGGGGGATAGGGATAGAACCAGTTATGGTAACCAAAGGGGTTTCGAGGCTTTTCCTTCATTCGTGTCATGATCACTTAATACTCGTAAACTCAACCGTAAAAATTTACCCCAAAGTTAATTAGCATTTTTATTCACCTTAAAAATACTTTTCCATTAACCTAGAGTATTTACACGACATATTTACACTTTAAACCCTTCAAAACTCACTTGGACATTAACGGACGTGTCAGACTCGTTTTTTAGCATTTTTCAAAATTCACGGGGCAAACCACCCGAAATACAAATAACACAATAACACATTCCAAAAGGAATTATTAATCACAATAAACCATAAATCACCATATTTCTTAACAAAATCACCACCGTCAACACGGTATAAAATCTGAATAAACTGACAAAAGTTAAATAGTCAAAGGACTATAAATGAAATATTCAGAACACAAAAAGGGCAAAGTTACATATTCCCCTAGAGAACGATAACAACCACCGAGTCTTGCCTATACTACACTACAACGATTAGGTACTCTGCCTAGGGAGTTGTAAAACTTCTTGTTGAAGTCTTTACGACACCTGCATCAAGTTTTTGGCGTTGCTGCTGGGGAATAGTTAGGTTTCGACCATTGTTTAACTTAGGTCTATTCGCTTGATTCCTATCAAGTGACATTTTTATTTTTAGCATATTAGCTTTCTCATAGTCTATTTTTTCTTTATGTTATTTGTTTCGTAAATCTTTTCGTTGACCTCCATGGGAGACGAAAATCCTATCCGTGCTCGTGAAGATTACTCCAAACCTAGCCATAAGGGCTACGAGAACACCTTTTGAACTCCTACAAGGGAACATGTGGTGCCTCATTCAATTCTGACACCCTCCCGGTTGAGCAACAGATGCTCATTCCACGGACTTTGGTCCTAGGATCCAAGCCAACATCTTAAGGATTTCTTAAAACTTGTGGACTCACTCGACCATGATGTTGCAAATAAGGAAATAACGAGCTTGTGTTTATTTCAATTTCCCCTTCACGATTAAGCCAGCAATTGGATTGAATGTCTTCTAGCAGGATCCATCTCAATGTGGGAGGATCTTACCACTCGTTTCCTTGCTCAATTCTTTCTACCGGGAAGAACTACAAAACTCTGTAACAACATCCTTATGTTCCAACAACATCAAGGAGAGTCTCTCTCTGAAGCATGGACTCGTATCAAGGAATTACTCTAAAAAGTCTCTCATCATGGCATCGATCGCTGGCTTCAAATTTAAATTTTTTATGATCATGTCTCCTTTCATCTTAAGTGCGAAATTGACCACGCCGGCGGCGGCAAACTTGGTGATAAGAACGCCGATGAATCTTGGAAAATCATTGAGAACCTCGCCTCTATGACCAATGAGAGGTTTGGCATGACGCAAAAGAACTCGCGACAAACCAGTATCAAGGCAATTTCTACGCCTCAAGGCAACTTCAAAAACACCTGTCTAAAGACTTCTTGAGCGTCGAAGACCAAAATTAGTTTTTCTACATGGAAGGGGTCACGACTGACACCTATATCAAGCTCAACGACACGACCCTCAAAGCATATTTTTTAAGCCAATTCACTCAACCCCTCACCCGCAAAACCTTTCATGGAGTACCAAGGAAAGGTCTTTATCACTTCCCGAAAATGTATCCACCCAAACTCCTCAACCCTAAGCGCTAGAAACCAGATTCGAGGCACGAGTACAGACTACATGGCACAACACACCAAACAGATGAAGAGGTTTAAGAATGCCATTTTTAAACAGCGAGAGGAGATCAACGATAGGATGGCAAAGATGTTTGGGCTTCTTAATGAACTCACAATCAGCAAGGCTCCTGAAATACATGAATGCCCTAGTAGACCAAGGATCCAACATAAATGCTAAGCCTCTCTCCACCAACGAAAAACTAACCAACGAAAATCCCGCTGAGACGGACATTAGACTCTCCTTAGCTAGCCATCCGTACATCTACCCTTTAGGAATAGCAGAGGACGTGTTAGTGGATGTTGCTGGCCATGTGTACCCTGTGGACTTCGTTATTTTAAACATAAAGGGAGGAACGAAAAAAGGCCCTCATGTTAGGGACCCCATTCTTGACTACAGCTAAGGGCCTCCCCGTGATTAAGTTTTGATAAGGGGTAATAACTTTAAGGTCTAGAAAGAGTAAAATAAGTTTCCATAGGATACTTGAGCCCAATTGTAAAATGTAGAAGGGAATTAAGAAGACATAGAGCCAATAGCCCCCACGATGACCGTCAATAGATTAGTTCTAGAATGGGAGGAAAAGATCAAGCTTCATCAAGAAAAGGAAATGAAGTTTGACCAATGGATGAGTAAGATCTTCAATAACGAATGCCCCGCGTCCATAAAAGAAGAGTGTGAAGCGAAGAACAAAGGAGAAGTCACGTAGGACATGTGACTTTGAGTCTAGCTACAAGACTCAATAATAACGAAAAATGCTTTTTGGGAAGCGACCCAATATTTATTTTCTCGCATTTATGAGTGTCTTGTGTTTTAATTCTTTATCGTTTATTCTTGTATGTTTGAATATATAATATATATGATATATAATATATATATTATATAAAATATATATATAAATATATATATATATTATATATATAATGTAATATTGTAATCATGCTTTGTTTTGTTTTTAACTTCGTCTTATTAACAATTAAAGGTATTTTGCATAAAATAAGTGTAGGAGAAATTATCCGGTTTATAAGAACCAATTCAAACATATAAAATAAATTGTTTAGATTAATTCGCGTCAGTTTCGAGTCATATAATTGCAATGATTAATTTCTAGGTTTTATGCAATATTTTCTACAGGAAACAACTAATAAGATTGCGTGCAGAAAACTTTTCCTGAAAAACGAATGTGAAGTTTTCACAGTTTGTGGAGACGGCGTCAGAGAATAGTGCGACGCCGTCTGGATTTGCAAGTGACCGCGTCAGGATTTTTCCTGACGGCGTCAAACCCTCAGACATGTGAAAATTCGAATATTTCAATTATTTTCAAAAAATAATTTTGCACAATCTCTAAAATTTGTATTTTTCTTATAAACCTGCAAAAAACCTAGAATCATAACATCACTTTCATCATATATTTACTGCTTTCATAGAGTCAACCCTAAAAATTTTGTTATATATATCATATCCCGCCGATTTTACGCCAGGTGTAGTTGTCCTTGTCTTTGATTACAAGTTATATTTGATGAGAAGAAGCCTGAAAGTTCTCAGGAAGTTTCATTAAATGATTCTTGGATGACGATTTAACTAGTTATCGCATGTTTCTTCTCCATTATTTTGTAAACCAGGGGAGTACTAGTTTATTTTACATGTTTTCTTTTCCCTTATTCGTTTTACAGGTACTTTTAAAGAACATTGAGGCAACGTTCAACTTAAGTGTAGGGGGAATAAGCCTTGGAAACTATTCCTTCAATTGCTATTTACTTTGTTCTTAAAATGATGGGTAATATATCGAAACATAGCGTAAAAGGTAATTTTGACCAAAATTAAAAAAATTATAACACATACCGACAAAAATCGAGTATTAATAGCGTCTCATGGATAGGAATTTATATGACTAGCATAAAAACCATCAAAATTCCACCCCAAAAATGTGAGGTTCGCCTTTAGATCTTTAGGAATTCGGGTATCTATTTTTGATACCTAAGATAATTTAAACCTTTAGCTTGTTCGAGTTAAGGTTCAAATGCAGTCATATGTGTCTATTCCATCATTACGGATGTGTACGTTTGGTCTTTGTCGCCTTTTCTGGAACATTGGTATCGGTATTTAATTATATGAGTGTACCGGTAGTATATTAAATTCTAGAACTTGCTTTTGTGATGCATCCCGAGACCGCATAGTAAGTATTAGGATTTGCTAGATAAGAGGCACTAGGATTAACCCATGTTTAAAACTTGTAATTATTATGATGGTCACCCCGATCATATAACTATCCTATACCCTTGCCATGCACTCATTTTTAGTGCAGGATACCCTTAGTACACCCCTCTGAGCTTATCTTTTTCATGGTTCTTGTAATTTTTTGGTTAAGCCGGAATATTAATGAAGAGCATTGTCACCCTTAAACCAATTGTTACACCCAAATCGCCTTAGCCTAACTTGTATTTACTCGCTTTTAGTACATTATTGTTTTAACCCAAGTTAATTTTTTGAGTACACTGTTATTTGCTATTTTATACATACCTTTTACCATGAAAAACGAGCCCAAATAACCAAAAACGTGTGAAAAATGCAATATATATGCTTGTCTTTGTGTTTTTGTATGTGCATGTATCGGATACGCAATAAAGGACAAAATAAAGACAAAACCGGATAAAACCGAGCACGGGATCAGAAAGAGCAAGAGAATACGAGTCCAGCGGTGCCCTCGGATATTAATGGGCCAGCCCGAAACCCATTTTATGGGCCGGACCAGCCTAAGCCCAAATTCGGCCCAACAAGAAATAATTCAGGCCATATTAAATTATGATGAAATGGATGTATGATTAAGATGCTCACGTGCCACCAAATAAAATGAAATATCTCACATGACCAAGCACTCAAATGTAATGGGCGAATGGTAGAGCACCACATGGCGGTGCAATATTCTACATATCATAATTCATTCCAAGTTGCAAGAGGTATGATCCGACGATGGAAAAAGAGTGCGTACGAATGAAGCTAAAAGAATATACACGTGGATTCTTATTATCGGCTGGATCAATTCTAAAAAATGTAGCAATCCGTGTGACACCGATCCCAAGCCAATGATTGGCTCATGAGTACTCAATGATGGGGACTAATTTATTTGACACCACACGACCTGACGACACCCACCGCGCTCTCTCCACGCCGCCCCCCCATAGGCGACATCACGGCCGCTAAGCTCCAACGAAGCCAGGTCCCCTCCGCAGCCCCCACGCCCCCGCCCCCCGCATAAGCCACCCCTACCACATAACATCCGCTCGGCGGACAATGAGACAACACGAGGACCCCCCCCCCCCCCCCCTTGGCTCCTATAAAATCAACTCGCTACCCTTATTTTATGAAGCTTTTATTTTTCTTTCTTAGTTTAGTTTTTGTAGTTTTTTAGCTTATTTTTAGTAGTTGCTAATTTCTGTATTTTTCAGCTTATTTGTAAAAGCTATTCCAGCTTATTTTCAGCTCTTTGTACTTGGAATCCTTTAGCTTATTAATAGTTATAGTTTAAAGTTTATGTTGTTTTTAAAGCTAGCTTATTGTCACATCTCTTTTCTTTACCTTTTCTTATTCAAACAACTTAATGGATAAGCTGGTGTCGTGTGCTTATTTTCTGTTTGCAATAAGCAGTTCGCATAGCTTGTTTTGATCTTAATATTTTCTTCTTTTTAGTTCGATTCGAAGGCAAAAAGGAAATCAACTAGTGCTATTTTCTTCGGCTTATTCACTAAGCTCATGGCTTCCTTAAACTTCGAGAACATATCATGTAAATTATTTTGTTTAAAAGCTTATCTTCTAAAAGTAGTTGTTTAAAAGTTTTTAGTTAGTTTATTATCTTATGTTTTCTTCCTCGGTTAGTTTATTACTTATGGCTTTTTCTGGTTTTCCATTAAGCTCGAATCGAATTTCAATATAGAGGTGCAACGAGTAGTGTGATAATTGGCTTATTCATTAGGCCTTAGTCACCCGTTTAAGCTCTTTGTTTAATAGTTTGGGCTTATGGTTTGAAAATTGTGGTCTTTCGTTCTGTTTGTAAGATTGGGATTTAGTCATATGGTAAAATGCAAATATATCTTGCTAACTTTGGACCTGCGATGGGATTATAGAATTATCATCTAGATTTTAGGCTACATCTACTAAATTGGATCTCGGTTGATTTGCTAGAATTAATCATGGGCCCATTTTTGAATTATGGATTAGGCTAGTTAGTTTAAAATAGAAATTGTATTTACAAAATATTTTGTTTTACTTTTTTTGGTACCGGTCTACTCATGAGGCGCGAAGCTTAAGAGTTTATTTAGCTAGACCGACTTTTATTAGTTGTTTTAGCTAAATAAATCGGGTGGTTTACGTTTAAATTGTGACCCTTCAATTCGGTTTCATTTTCTAATCCTTTTTCAATACTTAGAGTATATTTATTTTATCGTTTTTTAATATATTTGCCTATTTGATTTTTGTCATGCTTAGTGTAAACTTATTTTTATGCTATAACATTTGTCATGTTTAGTTAGTAGATTTATTTGCTCATTTAGTGTTTAGAAATTAGTGCGGATTTAAAATATTATTAGAGATTATTAATTTACGACATTTATTTAGATTAATGTTTTTAAAAATATAAAAAAAATAAAAAAATAAAAAAAAATAAAAATAATAAAAAACATATAATTTCTTTTAATGTAGGATTTACTTTTAGAAGTTTGCATGTTTTAAATTGAATTTATTATGCTTGCTTATTTGTCTCGTTTTAAATACTCGTTTTGTCTGATGCTTTACATATTTAATTGTCTTTATTGCTTTGCTCGTTTTTATGCTTTTATTTACTTTATCAATATGTCAAGTAGGATTTAGCAAACCAAATCAAAATTATTTTAAACCATTCAAAATGCGCGATCACGGACTTAACCGATTTTTAATTCACACTTCGTCGAGGGAAAACGACCCGGGAGGTTTTTGAGACAACTTTGGTTAAAAGTTTGTTTCTAGAACCCGACGGAAAATACTTACTATACTATAATTGTTATCTTCCTTATTATTACGTATTTATATATTATATATATCTTACGTGTATAAAAAGGTTCAGATCAATTTTTGGCGCCGCTGCCGGGGAAGTGTGTTACGACTATCGTGTTTCGTTCGAAGATTAGTGTTTTGAAGAACCTTCCTCGTGAAGTTATCGCTTTCCGTTTGTGAATATTTTTCTATTTTATAAATATAAAAAATACAAAAATATTTTATTTTCTCAATTTTTGTGCATATATTAAAAATATTAAAAAAATACCAAAAATATTTTTCTTTCTTATTTTTATGTATTATTTTCGAAATCTAAAAATATTCTTCTTTATCCTCTTGTCCATTTAATTCTTTCTTCTTATCCTCTAAATCGTTTAATTCTTCGACATGACTTCATTTTACCAACCAAGTTGCTACGGGTGTGGAGGTCCTTTAGACGGTTCGATTTGTCGATAATGTAATTGCGAAAGATGTGGAAATATGCGTTATGGAGGAAATTGTTATCATTGTCAATATGATACAAATCCGAATTCTCTCAATTTTTCCGACTATCCTCCACAACCTCGGTACAAGACGAATATTTGCGAGTTATGTGGAAACGATGCTCGTTTTGGTTTCGATTGTTCACTTCAAGTTCCGTTTGACTCTTATCCGGACCCTTATTTCGATCAAAATTTCGATAATAATTTTCCACTAACTTCACCGAGTTTTCCACAACAATGTCTTTGTTGTGAGAACTATGGGGGTCCTCATGAGACTTTTCAGTGTCAACCGATGAACCAAGATTTCTATAATTCTAATCTTTCCGGTTTTGACCAATTTCAACCCTCGTAATTTCCCGTCAATTATCCTCCTCAAGAGACAAGTAAAGAAATTTTGCAAGCTCAAAAAGAATTAATGGAAGCTATACAAGCCTTTTTAAAGGAGTATGATCATATACCTCCTAATGAAAAGTGCATGGCTTTATTGCTACCTGAGGAGAGATTTCTTAAGATTAAGCAAACTATAGAAGAAGAGCAGATTCAACCTGGAGTTATGCAAGAATTGCTTCTTAAACTTATGGATGATTTGCAAATTCTTAAAGGAAGTCAACAAGAGAAGAAGGATACGGCAGCTCAAAGTTTTATTCCATATTGGAATTTTTCTATGATTGATGATAAAGAAGCTAGAGACAACTTTTTGGAAGACGTTTGCACCTTCTTAAGGAAGTTTAGTCGTATACCTTTTGGAGTAACACCAAAGGTTATATTGATAGCTTGGGAAAGTTTTGGCAAAATTAAAGATGCTTTGATGGACAAGCAATATCAACAAGAGGATATTCAAGAATTGATGAGTAAACTCCTTGAAGATGTGCGAAATATTAGTGAAGAGTTTTCAGAATATATTAATTGTCCAAGCTGGAATCGTCCTCTTTTCTACTTTGACAATGACGATGATGAGTATACTGTTATATGGAGAAGGCCTAAAGCGATCACACCCGATGAACCATCCGAGAAGCCAGAAGACCCTCTAATCATGGGGGAAGAGGAACTTAGTACTATTCCTGAAAAGGATAAATCTAGTTTGAGGACCTCGTCCCAATCCCAAGTGGATCTAAGGGATTTTCTAACGATATTTATGATAATGATCATTTTGATGCTGAATCTTTACTTAGTCCAAATATTTCGATCACGTCTCCTAAGATCGATTTTCTTTCCGAGGAGTTCATCGGTGAACTCGCTCCTATTCCATCGGGAACGGATGAAGAAATATTTGATGAAGAAGAAGATGATTGTTATGATGATGATACTTTGAGCGACGACGATTCTTTTGAAAACATCGATTATGTTGAGGCTTCGCCTCCCGATTCTGAGCTCGTTAGCTTAGAAGAGGTTGAGGACGTTATTCTTTATGGCAAATTGTCAAATGTCTATCTTCTCATTTCTAAGATTGAAGCGTTAAATGACAACCCTACTTTATCTTCTTTTTCTTATTCTGATAATTCTTTTAGCGATCATATGGAAGAGACGAGGAGTGGCAGTGCCACTTCTTATGCTGATAACTCTCTTCCCGAGTATGATTCATTTCTTTTTGAGATTGAGCCCGATCAGGGAGGGTTGACTAGCATTGTTATTTCTGATAATTCAAATGACCTTCTTTTGGAACTTCCCGAGTTTGAATCATTTCATTTTGATCCGTCATTTCCTCATACTCCTCCAGAACCACCGGATGTTGAGATTAGCTTAATTATTAAGACCGATGCACCCGTGATAAACAATTTTGATGAGCTTAATGAAGATGAATGTTTTGACCCAGGGGGAGGTGAGATTGATGTTTCTCAAAATATTGAAGATGACGATTCCTTCACATTTGTCATTTAGACTTTTCTCCCGTTTCTCACCTACCCTGCGAATTCTCTTTTACTTCTCTCCACCGGGAGTGAAGACACTATTTTTAACCTCGGCATCTTCACTTAGAGCCAGTGGTATCTCATCAGGATGGAACTTTCATGTGCTTTAATGTTTATCCAAACATTAATCAAAGCCCGATTGAGATTTTCTTTTCCATTTGCTTCCCCATGGACAACTTAATTCTGGGTCGAGTCAAGCTCATGACTCGGTTAACAAAAACAAGCATTTCTATCTTCTTATCTATTTTCTAACAATTAATATGAGAGGGCCCGCCTCTTTCCTTTTTCCTGTTTTGTGATTTTATGTCCAGGATACCTAGATTTTGAAGACTCTCGTGCTTATGGTTTTGTCCATTCATACATTCGAGCTTCATATCCTCAGCTTCATTTAGGGAATCCAATATCCTAATCTTATCGATTATCGTTTATCTTTAGCATAATTAATAAACGGCTTTAGATTTGCGTAGAGAACCCTTAATACTTGAATTATGCCTTGAAATTAGTATGGGGGTATTACTTTCACATTGAGGACAATGTGTAGTTTTAGTATGGGAGGGGGGGGGGGATCTATTGATTTGATTATACCTGCAGCCGTTGTTCTCACGTAACCCGTTTTTCCACCAAAAAAATGTGATTTAGCAAAATTTAAAAAATTTTGTGCAAGAAAAAGTGATAAATGTTGGAATAAAGTGATGAAATAAGTGTTGTTACATAAATAAAGGTGAGAACGAGAAATTAATTTTGACCCGACTGTTTTTATACCTTAGCTTTTTCCTTAACATGTTTAAATCGAGTTTGTTGCTAGTCTTATGTAGGCTTATCTATTATGTCGAGCTCGATTTATTAGAATAAAGATTGTTGCCAGTCTATGTGACTTGTTAAAGTGCCGATCTTAATTCGCTAGGCTAAGCATTCGCGAGTCTCTTTCTTAGAGATTTTAAATTGCGAAGAACTAGAAATGATAATGTTAATTATAAGTCATGATATTAAACATAGAATAGTTGGATTTCTTTCAGGCTCATAAGTATTGATTGTGGCTTTTTATCCCATTAGCTTGTCTCACTTATGTGCATAAATGTTTAATTAATAAGGTTGTCCGGTTCAGTTTAATTTTTAGTGACTTTCCTTTGATTTGGAAGTCGATGATCGAATTTTGGCTTATTATATGCATCACATGTTTATTGCTTTACTTATACCTTAAAGAGCCTTAGGGTATATGGCAAAAGTAATACTAATCATAAAATTATTTGTACCTTAAAAAGCCTTAGGGTATATGGTACTTATAAAATTAGTGATTATGCTGCTTAGTTATTTGCACCTTAAAGAGCCTAAGGGTATATGGTGAAAATAATATTACTTGATTTATGTCTTAAAGAGCCTTAGGGTATATGACATGAATTAAGGCAAAAGCAACAAAAGCCAAATTTCGATCACTTCATCGGGTTTTCAAGGATAAGGGTGAAGCTAAATTTTATTTTTAACCGTCCCGCTTTATTTTTGGATTAAATAAGTATCAAAACAAGTCTTAAAGAGCCTTCGGGTATATGACTTAAGTAAAATCTTGAGATACAAAATTAGTATTTATGAGTAGTGTTAGTTTCATGACTTGTATTTGACAATGATCTTGTTTTTAAGCTTAGTATGGAAAAAGTAAAAGTTGAGGACGATGAATTTATTTTGCTTGATTCCATGATCCTAAGTTGAATGATGAAAACATAATGTTATGAAGAGTTGAGTATGGAAAGTGATGAAAAAGTAAAAAAAAAATGAAAAAATGTTGAAAATGGAAAAACAGGGCATTTCTTAACTATTGATTCCTTAATCCCCTTAGATGAGCACTTTGCTACTTTTTAAGGTGAAAATTGGGGGGATTGGAATTTTTAGTTTTAAGCGTGTATTTATTACATTGCGTGAGGACATGACAATACTTTAGTATGAGGGAATTTGGTATTCGCTATTTTGTACATACTTTTTACCTTGTAAAACGAACCCAAAATACCAAAAACATAATCAAAATGGCAAATATATACTTGTTTTTGTGTTTGTGTATGTGCAGGTACGGATATCAAAGAAATGGACAAAAAAACAAAGGCAAAGCAGACAAAACCGAGCACGGGAATGAAAGAGCGCGAGAATACAAGTTCAGCGGTGCCCTCGGATTTTATTGGGCCAGCCCGTAACCCATTTTATGGGTCGGGCCAGCCCATACTATCTTAAGTCCAACAACAAGCCCATAAGAAAACTTGATTTATTATTAAAGAAGTGAAACAAAGTTGATATTGAGAAATAGAAGCTCACGTGCCCAGGAATTAATTCACAACCTCTCATGTGCCATTCCACTATCTATTGGGAGAACGAATGATATGACAACACGTGGCGGATCAAAAGTTTACATCTCAATTTTCATTTCAATTTGCAATGTAAGATCCAACGGACGAAATCTAGCTTTCGATTTAAGCAACAAAAAAAAGAGACGCGTGGCAAAATTCAAGCGGCTGGATCTTAATTTACTAATGTGGCGATCCGTGTGTACGAGAAATGAAGCAAATGATTGGCTACTCTATTGTTCAATGATGGGATAAATTTACCAAAGTGACCCTTTAGCTTGGATATATATTCATACGCTCTCTCACATTTTAGTGGCGAGTTTTTTAGTTTTTTTCCTTAGTTTAGCTTTTGTTCTTTTTAGCTTATTTTAATTTTGTAATAGCTTATTTCAATTTTACTGCTTATTGTACTAAGTTTTTATCACAAGCTTATTAATATGATATAATAAAGATTGTTTGATGCTTATTGAAGGTCTCGTTTTTCCTATTTTTCGTTTAAATAGTTCGTTTCTCTTTGATTTCGTGAAGCTTATTGAATAAGTTGTTCATAGTTCATTTTCTGGATTCATTTCGTCTGAAGCTTATTGATTATGGATCTAGATTTGATAAGCCGCATTTAGGCTTTTTCATTTCATAGTTTTCATCTCAAATGAGTTTTTAACCAAATGATACCAAAAATAACCCAAGAATTAGCTTGTTAATAAGTTGTTGGAATCAAAACATTTTAGATCTATGAAAAGTCAATGAGGATCTGTAATAAGTTTACTTATTGAGCTTATTTCTTCCAAGACACTTGAGATCTAGTAGTAGCTTAAATTTCGACTTATGTTCACGGTTTAAAAAAAACTAATTAGTTTATTCGTTACAACCAATCCGTTTCGTTTCTTGCTTATTAATTGATTAAAGCTTGCTAGAAATATGTTAGCTTATTGTTACTATTAGTTGTTAGTTTTAGATTCATTTCTTTCGTTTGAGCTTAGTTGATGGTGGATTTTAGTTGTTTCGTTAAGCTTTTGAAATCATAGTTTTAGCTTGAACAATTTTTTATCTAGCTTGTCATTAAATTTGCTTATTCGGTTCTGGATTAGTTTAAACTAATTCAGCTTATTATGAAATTAACTTATACAGGGATACGAAAAACACTTATGAGCTTCGTTTGGTTTACATAATTTTCCTTGGGCCATGTTCTATTAATTTGGGCCTTCTTTAGTTAGTAAAATAGTAAATTAGGCTGCGTTTGGTTTGTTTCATTATAGAGTTAGATTTGGTCATGTAAACTGTTGGACCTCACTAGTTAATTTAGAATTGCGCTGGGCCTTGTGTTTGTTTGATTAAGACACATTAGGATTTAAAAATTGGGCCACGGTTGGATCTGTTAAACCTCTTTAGATTTAGGCTTTGAATTGCATTTTGGGCTCATATATTTCTTGGGCCTGCGTCTGGTTTGAAACAAGTTTTTATAAAGTGTGGAATTTGCTTTATAAATGTGTTCAATTAACAGTTTGTTATTTTGTGTTTCGAATTTGGTACCGGTCTACTCATGAGGCGTGGAGCTTAAGGGTATATTTAGCTAGACCGAATTTGATTATTTGTTTTAGCTAAATAAATCGGGTGGTATTCGTTTAATTGCGGGTCTCCAATTCGGTTCAATTTTCTAATTTTTTTTCAATACTTAGCATAGTTTTATTTTATTGTTTCATATTATGTTTGCCTATTTGATTTATGTCATGCTTAGTGTAGATTTATTTTATGTTTGATAAATTGAA
This sequence comes from Tanacetum coccineum, assembly GCA_026074375.1. NCBI lineage: Eukaryota > Viridiplantae > Streptophyta > Magnoliopsida > Asterales > Asteraceae > Tanacetum > Tanacetum coccineum. The sequence continues at coordinate 26,870 of BQNB010023735.1, read as the reverse complement.
TTTCATTATGAGTAGTGAGTAGATTTATTAGTGCTTGTTAAGTGATTAGTGATTTTGAATTTAGGTGCGGGTTTAAAAAGATTTAAAAAATTATTAGTCATTAGTATTTTTCAATTTACATACCGTCATTTACTTTTTATGCAATTTAAATACTTGTCATTTATTTTAAAGAGCTTTTTACTTTACTTGTCATTTAATTTCTTTAAACTTGTTTTCTAAGGATTTTTATTTGTTAAACCTAAGCCCATACTTGATGAACATTTCACGTCACGTAGCAAGCATTTTCCATTTTATATAATTTTTAGTTTTTAGTAATCGTTTAATGCTTTACTTGTTTAATTGTTTTTATTGCTTTGCTAGTTTATATGCTTTTATTTACTTTATCATTATGTCGAGTAGGATTTAGTAAACAAAATCAAATTTTTTTAACCATTCGAAACGCACGATCACGGACTTAACCGATTTTCAATTCACACTTCGCCGAGGAAAAACAACCCGGGAGGTTTTTGAGACGACTTTAGTTAAAAGTTTGTTTCTAGAACCCGACAGAAAATACTTACTATACTATAATTGTTATCTTCCTTATTATTACGTATTTATATATTATATATATCTTACGTGTATAAAAAGGGTCGGATCAATCCTCAAACGGACATACAAAGTAAGCGTACCTTTCAGACTTTAAAAGATATGCTGAGAGCGTGCGTGGTTGATTTTTTTGGTGGCAATTAGGATACTCCTCTACCCTTAACTGAGTTTTTTATAATAATAGTTATCATTTGAGTATTTGATGTGCTCCGTTTGAAGCAATGTTTGGAAGGAAATGTAGGTCGCCCGTTCTGTAGGCTGAAATTAGTGAAAGTAGTTTAGTTGGGTCTGAGTTGGTACAAGAGACAACTGACAAGGAGAAGCATAAAGGGGCTAGTGATTGCCAAAAGAGCTATGTTGACAATAGGTGTAAACATTTAGAGTGGAAGTTGGTGATAAAGTGATGTTGGAAGTGTCGTCTTGGAAAGATGTATTGCATTTTCAAAAGAAAGACCTGTTTGCACCAAGATATGTAGGACCATTTGAGATCATTAAAGGGATCGGTCCTATGGCCTATTGACTAAGATTGTCTCAATAATTTAGTAGTATATTTGATGTGTTTCAAATTTAAAGTAGTATTGAACGGATGCAAATCTACATATGCATGTAGAAGAAATTAAGGTAGACAAAACTCTTCGTTTTGCTGAAGAACCCGTTGAGATTATCGATCGTGAGGTTAAAAGTTTGAAGCGTAGTAGGATTCCGATAGTTAAGTCCACTAGAACTTGAAGCGACGTCATAAGGATTTCATAAAAACTAAGTATCTACATTTGCTCGTTGAGCAAGCTATCGTTGGAAGTACTAAGTAAAGTTAGACACATAGGGTCATTGACAGACTTTAGTGCACCCTTGAATGTTCTGAGGTGGTTTGGTTAATGTTATATTTTGAATAAACTTGAAGTCGAGCTGATTCTTCAAAAACGTTGAGCTTTGTAACAACTCATAACTTAGTTCCAAGACAGTTCTTGTTTGATGAGTTGCGGGGTTAGGTTATGAATGACGTTGTTACACAACTTAAGGTTTTGACGAGTTTCCTCGATGACAAGTGATGTTCATGTAGTTGGATGCTTATTTTTACTTAGAGTTGTTATGTTGCTATTAGTTCCCTTGTATGGGCAAGCAAAGTTGTGAGCAGTAGGTTTCAGATTGTGAATTTTAAATGAGATTCAAAGTGTGGCCCTAAGTTCACGTGGGAACGTAAGGACCATATGAAAGCTAAGTATACCCGATTGTTTGTTGATGATGATTGAACCTATTAGTTAAATCTTGGGACGAGATTTCCCTAAAGGGGGGATACTGTGACAACTGTGCTTTGAGCAGGTTAGTCAAATCGTTAGTATTGATTTGAGTTTCATTATGTGTTATATTAATTATGTAGTTATGTGATTCTATGTGAGTTGGTTATTAATCCATGAGCGTGATCGTCTCATTGTGATTGAGTTTATGGTTATTGGGCATTTCATTTTGTTCATATTTTAGTGACAATGAAAATGATGGTATGATTTTATGTGCGTATGTATTATGTGTTTACGTATTTAATTAATAGGTGTTCGTGAGAGTAGAAGATTAGTTTAGAAATTTAGTTAGGTGAATTTCAGTGGTAATAAGTTAAAAAAAATATGATTAGAAATAAAATTTATTTATAGTTATTTAAGTTAGTTTAATTTAAAAGGGTTTGCTAAAATAAATAAAGGTTTTTATAAAAATATCAAAAATTAAGGGTTTTTGTGTAAATAATAATAATATATAAAAAACTAATAAAAAAATGAAAAGAAAGGGACGATCGGTTTAGGAGAAAAAGAAGGAAAGAAAAGCCCAATTTTAGTCCAACTACAATTCTAATTAGGTAATTATCCAATCTTTTTGCAAACACTATAAATACAAACCCCTCCTTCCTATTTTTTAATCAGTCAAACCAAGAAGGAGAGAGAAAAAAATATTTTTTTTATTCAAGATTAATTTGGTGATTTAGGGTTTCAAGAATCAAGAATTAAGGTATGTTTTTAAACCTTAGTTGTTTAGTTTTCTTTAAAACATGTAACAATTATTATGGTGGATCATTAGGGTTTATATAAGATCTATAAAATTAGGGTTTTGATCTTTAAAAATCATTTTTGGGATGATTGGTGGTGTTAAACATGTGTAATTAGGGTTTAGGGTTTGTAAATTCGGAATTTAAAAGCTGACAGTTTTGAAAGGTCATCTTGTACGAATCATAACTCAGTCATAAAAATAGAAATTATTAATTTTATTGAGTCTAAAATTAAGTTTAGAGAGTCTAGTTTCCAAAAAGTCTGGCCCTGAAAGGTTTTGAGGTCGAGAATTTAGTTAAATAATTTTTGCAAGAAAAGTGGTCGAAACTGTAAATTCGGGTCAGATTATGAGTTGTGTTTATAAGGGAAAAATCCATATCAAAACTTTGTTTTAATAAACGAAACTCTTACTGTAGTAAGTTCATGATGTTTATGAATTTTTATAATTTTTGTTGAATTTTCCCAAATGTCTAAATGAGTCTGGTCAAGTCAAACTTTTGAGTGGTTCGATCAGATCCGAATCTGACTACTTTGCAAAGATGAATTTTTATAAAATAGTTTCACTTAATATTATTTTTTCTAAAAAATCACAGTAGACCTACAACTCATTGAGGAGATAGGGAATGAAAGGAGAATCATCAATTAGGTGTTTTGATATTTTATTTGTGGTCATAAAGTGACTACAAAATTCAGCCAGAAATTGTAAAAGTGATAGTTAATAAAAAGTATCTTATAGGATAAGAAAAAGATTCCGAAGATTACTTAAAGGATTATAACTTGAGTGTAAGGTTTAGAATCCATCAGGTGATGGTTGCATTAGCTGGGTATTTAGCCTAATCGAGTTGTAACATAATGTTATTTTTTTGTATGTTTAGATTGCGTGCAAAGATCTTGTCAAGTAGCTGAGCATAATCATGTGAGATTCATAGTCTTATTTTATAAACTAATGTTTTCTTGGGATGGAAGTGATGCAAAATATGTTTCAAAATGTTTTGATTCTGTGATTATATGCTTCAAGTTACACATGGACATTTAAGTAGCTATTATATATTATGTGCTGCATGTTGTATGATATTGCATTGTTCTTCGCCTACTTTGTAGGCAAGAGGTTTTGCCTACTTGGTGTGGGTATGAACCTGTGTGTGTGGATACGATACCAAGAGTCTGGGATTTGGGGATTTTATTCCTCTCCATAACTTTTTTTGTTGCATTAGATCGGGGGACACGTTCCGTCCCAATTGAGATTCTTAGTTGCATGAATGCTAGCATGTATAATAGCCAGCTTAATTCACGTGCCATGTTTTTTATAATCATAGTAATTGATTTAAATCTTGTATTGGTGTCGTAAAACCTATGACTCTCACCAACCATTGTGCTGACGTTTTAAGCATCATTTTTAGGTGAGCGTTATGAAGGTGTTGAAGTTAATGAAAGTGGCTAGAGAGACCATTTGGATGGCATTAGAAGTTCTCATTTGTTTTTATTTCATAAGTGTTTGCATGAATTCTTAAATGTTATGAGTTTTAATAGGTTTGTAAGACATTGTCTTTGTATTGATGAGACCCCTTTTTCATTAATACCAGATTCCGTTCTTTTGTTTTTGGTATTGTCATGACACATCGTGTCTTTTATATTTAGTTATGCATGTAGTGATTCTCTATTGTTGACATCATTGTGTTGTGATGATATCCATGATGCTATTGCTAAAGGAGTGGGGGCCCAGATAGTATCTCGGCTCCCCTCTAATTTATTGTAAATCTCTTGAGTTTCTTAATAAAGTGTTTTATTATTATTATTATTATTATTATTATTATTATTATTATTTTCACGTATGAAGCACACAAAAGATACGTTACCATTTCCTTTGGGACAATGTTCAAATGGAAACATCTTCATTCGAATAGATTGCGTCTGAAGATAACATCGTCGGCATTCTTTCTTTACCCCTCAACCGTGAATCGTTAAATTGTCTTTGTCTAGGTCTAAGAATGATGGAACACATTTCGTAAATCTTTCTCTTCTTTTCTACTAGTCTCGATTCTAGTCTATTCTCTATTCCATGCGTCGTGGCAACTTAACTACTTCATCCGAAGTACTTTAAGTATTTTTAATTAGCGAAATGCAAATTAAAATGTTACTCCTTTCACAAAATTCATCAAGCCCTAAACTCCTCTCCTGTTGGCGGTCCGACGGCCCCCCAGATCTATTCTGGCGACCCCCAGATATATCTAGGACCGCCGGCAGCAGGCTTGAGATATCTGTCATATCTTTTCAAATCATCAAACGAACTCATCCTCTCTCTTTTCTGCTGCTAAGAGCGGACGTCTTTCTTACACCTAAACCTATGCCCAATATCTCTCTATAGATCAGTTGGTCATCCTCACATCCTAACACTCACAAGCATCATTGCTTATGTTGTTAATAGTCAAGTGAATTTCATAATGAAATGCGTCTCATTCTCAAATACAATCCTTACAATCATCATACTCACAAATCTCCTCACATCTTGGTCCTCACTTCTCGTAAACCTCTTTTCTTACCTCGAATGGTCTTTTCACTTCTAAACGGTTCCTCTCTTTCTCAATAATCTTCTCACTTCTTATAGTCGTCTCATTCTAATAGTTTTTTTACTTTCGACGTTTCTTCTCACTTCTAAACGTTCTTTTTCACTTCTAATAAGTCTTGTCTCCTCTAATGTTTCCTCTCACGTCTAAACGTCTCTTCTCTTTTAATAGTCTTGTTACTATTAAAATTCCTCCTATATCTCTCCTAACTTAATTATTTCATCTAAAATATTAAATTAATTTGCGAAATGCAAATGTCACTCCTTTGCTAAACTTGCCACTTTCTAGAAAGTGAAGAACATAAAGAAGATATTCAATCTTTAAGTGTTATTGAGTCACCACATTGTTGAGTCTCTCATCATTCTTCCACCATGAAAGAACTACATCATTTCACATCCCACCTTTGTTCCTCAACATTGTCAACCAACAAAACACCAAACAAACCTTTGAATTCTTAATCATCTACTTTTGTCTCGATAGGATCATATGCACATCAATTGTTAGTCTAAATGATATATCAATATTTTCTATCAACCTCTCGTCAACACGTTCCTTCTTTAGTATCACTCATCCTTTCCCACTTTTTGGCTCTATAGAATCATTTTCATTCACATCCAAGAGCACATCGTCTCCATCCTCGTGTTATTTTTCTTTTTATTCAATATATATATATATGTTTGACATATTTTGCCAATATATTAAGTATCATTCGTCTACTTTTAAAAAGGCCATTCTCATAATATTTTTGTGTCAATCAATAAACGAATTCAATTTTCGTTTATCAAAAGTCGGTCTAATCTTTCTCCGTAAACATACATCTTGAGTCTTTTAATTAAATCATTTATATTGTTATTTTTTTAAATAATGATTGCATGTGTTTAGCTTCTAACTTTTTTTCAAAAGTGTCATACTTTAGAATAATAAAACCTAGAAGTGCATGTCTAGTTCCCCGCTAATGTTTTTCTATATGTATATGTGCACTTGTCTACTAACTTTGTTTTATAGCACAACAATATCTTGATTCCTTGGTGCCCAAAACAAGGGGGAGCATACACCTAGGGGGAGCACTTGCAAGTGTTTTGCTCATTTAAATTGCATCGAACTTCTTGAGCATCGATGGTAATTTATTTGATCCATAGATCCGTTAGAGTCAATATACAAGGAATGTAATTATCATGGGGATGCAATAAGCAAGGGAGAGCTAGGAGCTATGTGGTTTAATAGCATGGATTTAGTTTAACCATGATGATAGAAGACTTCACCAGGATGATGCAAGCTCACCTTTATAGGAAGATAGGATTGGGGATTGTCAAATACGATGAAGGGTTTATTCATACTCAAAATACTTCACCTCCTCCACTTCAAAATCACCCTAAACCTTAAGGTCATCCTCTCATACCTTTAACTTATATATTTGAAGTACCTACTTTCTTTTCATGCCTTCTTCTCATCTATCACGACATCCTCTAAATTATCCAAGAAACAAAAAATCACCTCAATAGTATTTCTCATGTTGTCTTCTTCTCAAACCTCTAACGTATATACTCCAACCATTATCTACATAATATCTTTTTGCTTCGACAAAAGGGGGAGAAGGAAGTGTAAACGAGTAACTTTTAAACTTTATTATGTGTTATAGTTTACATAGTTTGTCATCATCAAAAAGGGGGAGATTGTTAGTGCAAATATTACGATATTTAATCTATACGATCTCTTTATGTTTTGGTAATGACAAACATGTGACTTGTAATACGTAACGTAAAGTGCGCAAGTTACTCGTAATCACAAATCATCAATGCATACATGCATCAACATCTCTAGACGTCTCAAGTATGCATCAAGACGAACATTGGTTTACACCCGACGTAAATCACATAAGGTATGTACAAACAAGCATTAAACTTGTAGGATGATCAAAGAAATAAGTTTTTGTCTTAAACTTTACATTTTTATAAATGTAACAAAATAACTTTTTCAAAACTTAATTAGACAAATTATTTTTGAATTATAAAGAAATATTTTATGTTGTAAATATTTCAAAATTCAAAATCTGGTTCTTTCCCCCCCAAAACATGTTACACTTTTACCAGACAAGTTTGTCCCCACAAAAAGACAAAAACAAGAGCGTCTGTCGAGGCAGTCCTTTAAATAGGCCGGCGGCCCCCTTAAATACCGGCGGCCCCCTAATATATCTGGGACCGCCGTTTCCTGACATGCTGTTTTTTAGCTCCTATAAATAGTGGGTCACCTTCAACTATTTTCATAACCCTTTTGAATGATTTTCTTTCAGTTATTTCTCTCTCTAGATCTCATTAAATCTCTCTAAATATTTGATCATTAAACTTGGTTAATCTTGTTTAAATGTGATCAAATCTTCTATCCTTTCCTCAAGTGCAAGAGAAGAACTTTGGTCATCTTCAAGATCCGAAGTTATGTAGTCTAGTTAGTCCATTTGTAACATTTGTTACATACAGATCGAGTCCATGTCTTCCAATCTTTAGTAGTGTGTAGATTCAAATGATGTATATATTTGGATAGGTTGATTGTGGGCTGGTTAGTATTTTAGGCCTTAAAATACATTGGTGATGTGGTAGATTGGTTCTAGCTAAGATTAGGACTCGACATCTAGCTTAGTGTCGGAAAATAATGTAAGCGATGTGGTTTATGTGTTTAGGCCATAAAACACAAGGTTTTTTTTATGTTGGACCATAAAACATAACAGCTTTGGTTATACTTGAAAAAGGACTCGACATCTAGCATAGTGTTGAAAAATAATGTAAGCATTGGTATAAGGTTTTTTCCGTCGAAAGGGAGCTTGTTGATTAGTGAAGTAACTCTCGAGTTGGATACTCGAGGAGTGGAGTAGGGCGAAGAGAAGCTTCGTGACCGAACCACTATAAATCATTGTGTCGGTTTGCATTTTCTTTTACCTTTCTCTTTACTTATGTCTTTACATTTATCGCTTTACTTTTACACTTGCATTGTGCTTATGATTGTGTGAATTGTTGTGTATGTTGTGTTAGTAATGGTTGTGTAGCTCTTTGAAGTAAACATTGTGAGTGTGGATATATTAGTAGAATATGCGCTAGTAATTGTAAATCCATTATCGACACTTCTCATATTGCGTCAAACTTGATTGGTGATTTGATACAAATGATCTAGTCCGAAAACCTCTTCTGGAGGCAATCACTTTAAATAGGGCATCCCCCTGATGTACTAGGTGGCCCCCATATATTTATGGGACTGCTGGCTGGGAGTGATATAATCTTTGATCTTAAATTTTTTAAGGAAACATATTCACCCCCTACGATTTCCATATGGGTTTTGATCTTAAATTTTTTAATATAGAAGTGGGTATTGTGCGGATCTTGATAGTGGTATATGGTAACCAGATTTGCTTTACGTCTTAATTTGATTTAATTTGCTTTTGTGTTTTGAATTATGTTTTTTGTTTGTGGACTTAAAGAATGTGTGAATGGAATATGATGATGACTGATGAGTGGTGAATTGGTGATGTTGTGGAGATAAGGTGTATAAAAGAAGAAAACGAGATTAAAAAATAAAAGGAAAAAGACGGATATACCCTTACGCCAGTATCATGTTTGTGTAGCTAACAATCGTTATTGAGGGCCGTTAGAGTGAGGGACCAACGACAGATAACGTTTTCCACTTAAGGACGGATGGTGCATTTTTTTCGGTCAAAGAACCATAAGCTGCGGTCAACGCAAACCACAAGGATGAACAATGTAGTTTACTCAAAAATCTGACTATGAAAAATTATATACATTAGACATGTCCATAAATACTGCTATTGTTTTATGGTGTACTAAGCTACAAATTTTTGAAAGCATGAATCATTGAAGTCGATTTTGTCTCGACAGAAAATATAGTAATGAATTATGTGTACACTGTACGTGTCTTGATTCATATTATCAAAACTTGATTTGGTAAATCGACTAAAGATCTAGTATTAGTATGCTTTTATTGGTTATCGAATACTTGACAATGCCATGTAAGTAACCAGACTTGATTTTCTATATAGGAGTAGTTCATGTCACGTATTTTGTATGTAACAAGGTTCATAACCCGCGTGTTGCCGCGAAACGCGCGAGACTATTTTTGGCACTGACTGATAATGCCAAGTACTATTTATCAGTCGTTAGGACTCAACTTGCAACGAATCGATAATCTTAAAGACTATTTTCGTAAATATTTGTTGTTCTCTCTTAGTTAATGAACAATAACTACAAAGTTATCATTAACTAACTCATGGCTAGCAAGTAAAGTAAACAATTTGTTCATTGAAAAGATTTTTGCACGTAAATATAACTAATAAGTAAAAGACACAAAAATAACTTTCAACGTTTAACTCTTTTTTATTAAGAATTATACCTTATTGTATGCGGAACTGCAATGGGGATTGAATGACAATGTGTGTGTGTGTGATCTCCTCACTAATAACTTTACATAAACCTAAAGTGTTATGCAAAGTTAACTACTATGCTAACCAACTGAGCTTGTTTAGGGACTTAGTAGATTTAGAGGAGTAGATATGTGTTTGTGAAAGTTACGACTTTTAATGCACAAACTTAACATCTACTCCATTACAAGAGTTTTACTTATACTACTTAGGTAGGGTCACACCTACATAGGTGTTAAGCACTTATCCCAGATCTAATAGGCTAGTATATTTGTACAGCCTTGTCCCTATCACAATATCTATTCTAAGTATAGGATAAATGATCTTTCCAAGTTTAGTTCCTGACACTGAACTTGTCTTATACCATCTTCAGGATAAGTTGACTTCACGAGATAAGAGCTTGGACTTATCTGTTATCATACTATCCCGTCTATTTTTCAGTCTCTTATCTTTAGGGTCTTCTAGTTGTTAGAGATCGTATGGGGCTCAGTGAGTCTATTGCCACAACTCACTGAACCTACCTTCTTCTTTGGCTCAGGCTTCATTCACTGAGAACCACCTCACTGAATGCTAGAGTCTTTCTTGTAGACTCGGGCTGAGCATCTTGAAGGCAACTCACTGAGTGACTATTCACTCAGTTATCTTGAATTGTTAAAGGATATTTACACTTGGGTTATTTTGTATTTAAATCCTATGGGAAAGATCAGTGGGCAATGAAATTGGCCCAACAATATTTTAAATATATATATCTTAAAGTTCAAATTTTTTTATTAAATCGTAGGCATGTCAGAGGCATTGCAATATTGGGCTCGTTTTATTCGCAATTGGACAATCTTTTTAGTGACATTTTTTTCGAATGAATAGATATATGCGCTCATATTTGACAAATAAAGTTTGTTATATAAAAAAGTCATAAATATGTTAAAGCTCAACGTCAGTTATGTAACGTTTAGCATATTTCAGGGTATGTTTTGAAATTTGTTTTTTTAAATATATATATTAAACTTCAACATTTTTATAAAATCGTACTCGTGTCAGAAGCAGTGTAATATTGAGCTCATTTTGTTCGTAATTCGACGATCTTTTCGGTGACATTTTTTTCGAATGAATCGATAAAAATAAACTCCATATTTGATGAATAAAGTTTGTTATTTAAAAAAGTTGTAAATAAGTTAAAATTGAAAGTCAGTTTTGTATTGTTTAGTATGCTTGAGGGTATGTTTTAAATTTTTTATTTTTTTACGTCGTCCATTGTGGAAAATATTTTTTAATGAAGCCTGGCCCAATTTCTGTTTCTTTATAGTGCACCTGCGTTTTGGAATTTTTTTATTATTTTCTTACATCGTCCACCGTGAAAAATATTCTTTTTTAATGAAACTTTTGGGTTAATTTTTTAATATAAACTTATAATAACATAAGCAATCTTTTTACGGTCAGGGTTATTTTTGTAATTTCATCAGATATAACCCTAGATGGTTAACCTTTATATAAGGTACCCCTTAACTCCTATAACAATATCTATTCTAAGTATGGGACAAATGCTCTTTCCAAGTTCAGTTCCTGACACTGAACTTTTCAAGTATGGGATAAATGCTCTTTTCAAGTTTAGTTCCTGACATTGAACTTGACTTATACCCTCTTCAGGATAAGTTGATTTCACGAGATAAGAGCTTGGACTTATCTGTTTTCAAACTATCACGCCTATTCTTTAGTCTCTTGTCTTCAGGGTCTTCTAGTTGTTTGAGATAGTATGGGGCTCAGTGAGTCTATTGCCATAACTCACTGAACCCATTACCTTCTTCTTTGGCTCAGGCTTCATTTACTGAGAACCGCCTCACTGAATGTTAGAGTCTTTCTTGTAGACTCAGGCTGAACATCTTGAAAGCAACTCACCGAGTAACTATTCACTCAGTGACCATGAATTGTTAAAGGATATTTACACTTAGGTTATTTTGTATTCAAATCCTAAGTGAAAGATCAGTAGGAAATGAAATTGGCCCAACAATCTTCCCTTATTTAGATATAAATATAGCCTAAGTATTTATCAGTGTGAGTGAGTAAATACAACTTCTTCTCACACTCAGTTATGGAAAGCTTTCTAAGGATACTGAACTTTTAATAAAAAGTACTTCATTAATCGATTACAAGGTCCTATTATCTATTACAAAAGATAACAAAAATTACATCATAAGTACTCAGTTCATCTCATATCCAAGAGCTTCCAACTTGACTTTCTTTGACTTGAGCTTCTCTTGATCAGGATGTTCAGCAATGAGTTTCTTCAGTTTCATGCTGAACCTTGCATTTTTAGGTGACTAAACCATATAGGCAGCTACAAGATATGACACAAGAGCTTCCATCCCTACTTTGTCGATGTCACTCCATCTTTGAAATGCTTGGTCACCGAATTCATCAGTGAAGAAGATTCCATACTCAGGTTCTTCGATGACAATGTTATTGATAAACAGGACATTTTCAGGGAGGGCTCGATTGCATTCCAATCCAAGAATTCTTATTTCAGGCTCTAGTTCCATGTGTTTCCTCTTCTTTCTTGATGATTTGGATGAGGCTTGTTTAGGAGCAGGAGCAGGAGTAGGGAGTGCAAACTTGATTTAAGTTCCTCATGGATTTTTCTTATCCTTTCATACCTTCGGGCTAGAGAATTCATCAAGTCTTTAACAATTGTATTTTTCTTTTCGGGAATAATCTCCCTCAGCTCATCCAATTCAGAGATACCTCACCAAAGGCAAAGGGCTTGTGGACATCAAAGTTTCTACCATCAGTGCCTCTATAAACTGTTATAACAACTGGCTTGGTTTTTGGATGGATCTTGATATCAGTGATAGGCTCTGGTTTTAGTCTGCTACTGATAGTCCACATGTAGTTATCATACTGGTGCTTTCTGAGTTCAAGAGATTTTCTAACCTTTTCAGTGTGTTGTCTCTTGAGGACTTCATGCTCAGCATCCTGAGCTTTCATAAATATCTCACCAGCCTTGGTAGTAATTACCTTTTTTGGATGAATCCCAAGCTTCTTGGCTTCTTCCTGAACTACTTTAATCATCTCAGGCTTACTTATTTTAAATAGCATGGCTTCTTCCTTAGCTTTCTTGATTCTCTCTTCCTTATCTATGTGTACCTCAAGTTGCTTAGTAGTGAGATAGCACAACTCTCTATTTATTGTATAAGGAATAAGAGCATCAGGATCAGGACGGATAATGGATGAGGCTTTGACTAACTTTCTTTGAGCCTCAACTTGCTCGTCAGTGGCAATACCTTTGCCTTCACTTTATGGGATGATTTGTTCAGGATTGATGGTGGTGATTGGTTGTGCTTGAGTGATTGAAGGTTGAGGTTTGGATGAACCGATGAACTCTATGTTTGCATCTGTTGAGTGCTTAGGTTCTTCAGGATTTTCTTGTTTATTTGCATCAATTTCCCCCTCTGTGTGAGACAGAGGATCTTTAGTGGCAGTTTGGTAGCATTCGCACCCTCAACATTTTCTAGAATGTGAGTAAGAGCAAGTGTTGGAGTGACACTACCTGAGGATTGGCCTTTAAAAACTTCATACATCTCAGTCATCATGGTCTTGGTAGAGAGAGTGTCTTCCTTAAGAGAGGACATGCTAGATTGGATGTGTTTTTGAGCTTGTTCAAGACTTGAGATTCTGAAACCAAGATTCCATGCCATGTTGGTAGAGGATTTGGCCCAAGCAGCTAGCTCTTTATCTTGTTTGAGAGCATGAGCCTAAAGAGCATTCACGAAAGACTGAAGATTAGAAAAATTAAAGCCCTTGACTAAGGAGAGAACCTCAGTTATATTTGTGGAGATCTTGGAGCATGACTCAGTGGCTTCACTGATTTTCTTGTTTATGGCAGGGTTATCCTTGACAGCATTATTGATTTCTTTGAGAAGCTCAGTGATGACATTAAGACCTTTGTAAAGATCAGTGGTTGTAGTGCGGCTTTTGTCGAGAGAACTCATTGAGGCTTCAACCAGTTTATCAGTCTGATCTCTGTGAGCAATGTTCTTATCATAGTAGTCATTAATGGATGTTTTGAGGTTGGCATAGTTAACTGATGCCTCTTCATGCTTCTCCTAGTTGTCCTCGGTGATTCTGTTAAACAACATAGTTGACACCTTCCTAAGGTACTTTACCAGTTGTCTTTCAGTAAGTAGAAGAGTATTGTCATATTTCTTAAGAAGGTCATTACTAAAGGAGTCTGTTGGGTCTTAAATGACTTCATGGATTCTTAGAAGTTACTGCTGCTCAGGTACATAATGGAAATTATGCTAAATGGTTAGTACTGGTAGTATAATGTTACCACTGCTAGTTACTACTGTTAGTATAATTTAGTACTGATAGCATAAAGTTACTGCTATTAGTTGAAGTTAAGACTGCTCAATGTTGAAGACTAAAATATAAGCTACGTAGTTAGTGTTGCTAGTAGTAAAAGTTAAGACTGCTAGTACAAGTTACTACTGTTAGTGTATATTAGTACTGCTAGTACTAATGTTACTACTGCTTATGATTATTAGTGCTGCTGGTGGAAAGATTACAACTGTTTGAAGACTTTCTACTGTCAAGAGGATAAAGACGACTTAAAGAGATAAAGTTTGTTTGGAGAACAAGAATACGTGTGAAGATAAGTGTTGAGATATTTATGTACAAGATATACATAATGTATTTATTTAGAAGATTATGTTTATGTTTAGAAAAGATTGAGATATATTAGGAATCTATTGTAAGCCGACTAGGACTCCTTAATCTATAAAAGGAGGCTCTAGGGCATTATTTAAGATCATCACAAAACACGCAGACGTATCATTATCAGTTTTCATAGTTGTCAAAGTCGATTAAGAAAAGCTTCAAGGTTTGTAACCCTAGTACAAAGTTAAGAGTACTCGTATTATTGATCTAATAATATTGGAGCATTTGGTTATATCTTTGTTGTTCAAGATTATTGTTTCATTGATTTTACTTCTAGAGTATTAAGGTGCAGATTCCGCATACACTTTAATATACATACAAAGTTTCTACAACAAGTTATTTTAGATTTATCCAAGGTAATTTAACCTTAGACAACCTAAGGAATCGATCTAGGTTTAGGATCAACAAGTGGTTTCAGAGCTTTACTTTGAGAAACTTTGATCTAGAAGACATGGAGCTTGAATCTACAAATAGTGGTCCTAATGCAAAGCTTCCCATACTCAAATTGGGGGAATATGAGATATAGGCTATAAGGATTAAGCAGTACTTCCAGATCCAAGGCTATACACTCTAGGAAGTGATAGAAAATGGTGATTCATGGGTCTCGGTATCTCAAACGACTAAGGAGATTGGGATAACAATTACAAAGATGTCTACACCTATAACTGTAGAAGAAAAGACAAAGAAAAAGAATGATGTCAAAGCTAGAGGTTTATTACTCATGGCACTTCCAAATGAACATCAGCTAACATTCAGTCAGTATCCAGATGCTAAATCTATGTTTGCTTCCATTGAAACAAGATTTGGAGGTAATGCAGCTACCAAGAAAACTCAAAAAACTCTCTTGAAGTAACAGTATGAGAATTTTAGTGCAACAAGTACAGAGTCTCTTGACTCTATTTTCAATAGGCTTCAGAAGATAGTCAGTAGGCTTGCTATATTAGGTGTGATCATTGCCCAAGAAGATTTAAACTTAAAATTTTTAAGCAGCTTACCACCTGAGTGGAATACTCATGTAGTTGTTTGGATGAATAAGCCCGAGGTTGAGACTATGAGTATAGATGATTTATACAACAATTTCAAAATTGTTGAACAGAAGGTAAAGAAAACTAATGGTACATCTAGTGGTGTTCAAAACTTGGCCTTCATGACTGCACCAAGCTCTAGCAGTACCATTGATGCTAACACTAGTTAGTGATAATGGAACAGAGTTTAAGAACAAAGTTATGGATGATTTTAGCAGCGAAAAAGGTATTAAGAGAGAATATAGTGTAGCTAGGACTCCTCGGAAAAATGGTGTTGCTGAGAGGAGGAATAGGACACTCATTGAGGCTGCTAGAACAATGTTAGCTGACTCTAAGTTACCTACCACATTTTGGGCAGAAGAAGTTTCTATTGCTTGTTATGTACAAAACAGGGTTTTAGTAGTCAAGCCTCATAACAAGACACCTTATGAACTTTTTAGAGGTTTTAAACCAGCTCTAAGTTTTATGAGACCATTTGGTTTTCATGTTACTATTCTTAATACTTTGGATAGTTTAGGCAAGTTTGATGGTAAAAGTGATGAAGGTTTCTTTGTTGGATACTCTTTGAGTAGTAAAGCTTTTAGGGTATACAATACTAGAACCAAGAGGGTAGAAGAAAACTTGCATATTGGGTTTTTAGAGAATAAGCCTATGATAGAAGGGACTGGTCCAAAATGGCTGTTTGATATTGACTCTCTAACCCAATCTATGAACTATGTACCAGTTACTGCAGGTACAGTTTCTAATGACTCTGCAGGTACATCAGAAGAAAACAGTCAAGATTGCATTGTGATGCCAATTTGGAAAGATACTTCATACTTTGATTCACCTACAAAGAATGTTGATAATGGTGAACCAAAAACTGCTGATGATGCTCAAAAGCAGGTTGAAGATGGTCTAAATAATGAGAATGCTGAACAAGAAAGGTTTGCAGATGATAGCAGTTCTAAAGATGTTAATGCTGTTGGGCAACAAGTTAATACTGCTAGTCTTGATGTTAATACTGGTAGTCTTGAACTTAATGATGTTGGTCCATTAACTAGTACTGCTAGGTCAAATGAAGAAGACAACACTGAAGAAGAACCAGAAGTTGATTTAGGGAACATTACAAATTCCTATATTGTTCCAAACACTCCCAATACAAGAATACATAAAGATCATCCAATTGACAATGTGATTGGTGAAGTGTAGTCAACTATTCAGATAAGAAGAATGTTAAAACCTACTTCTGAACAAGGGTTTCTCAGTGATGTGTATGAGCAGAAAACACATGATACCCTAAATACTTGTTTATATGCTTGTTTCCTATCACAGATTGAACCAACAAGCATTGCTAAAGCTCTATCTGATTCATCCTGGGTGGAAGCAATGCAGGAAGAACTTCTGCAATTCAAACTTCAAAAAGTTTGGATACTGGTAGATCTCCCTAATGGAAAGAAGGCCATTGGAACAAAATGGGTCTTCAGAAACAAGAAAGTTGAAAGGGTAATTGTGATTAGGAATAAATCAAGGTTAGTTGCCCAGGGTCATAGACAAGAAGAAGGTATTGATTACGAAGAAGTGTTTGCACCTGTGGCAAGAATTGAGGCAATAAGATTGTTTTTGGCCTATGCTTCTTTTATGGGTTTTTGGTATATCAAATGGATGTAAAGAGTGCTTTCTTATATGGAACCATTGAGGAAGAAGTCTATGTTACTCAATCACCATGATTTAAAGATCCTGACCATCCAGACAAAGTTTACAAGGTGGTCAAAGCACTTTATGGGTTGCATCAAGCACCAAAAGCATGGTATGAAACTTTGGCTAACTATTTGTTGAGCAATAGGTTTAAAAGGGGCAAGATAGATCAGACATTATTTATCAAGGAGTAAAAAGGGGATATTTTGCTTGTTCAGGTCTATGTAGATGATATTATCTTTGGCTCAACAAATAAGGAGTTATGTACTGGTTTTGAGAAGCTAATGAAAGATAAGTTTCAAATGAGTTCTATGGGTGAACTAACTTTCTTTCTAGGATTACAAGTACAACAGAAGGAAGATGGAATATTCATAAGTCAGGATAAATATGTAGTTGAAATTTTGAAGAAATTCAACTACTCTGATGTGAAGTCTGCTTCAACTCTAGTTGATTTGGAAAAACCTTTGGTCAAGGATGGAGATGCTGATGATATTGATGTACAACTCTATAGATCTATGATTGGATCTTTGATGTATCTCACTGCATCTAGACCATATATCATGTTTGCAGTATGTGCATGTGCTAGATTTTAAGTTACTCCTAAGACATTACATCTCTTAGCAGTCAAGAGGATTTTTAGATATTTGAAAGGCAAACCAACTTTAGGCCTTTGGTAGTTTAGGGATTCTCCATTTGAACTGGTTGCTTATACTGATAGTGACTATGCTGGAGCAACTCTTGATAGGAAGTCTACAACTGGAGGTTGTCAGTTTTTGGGAAACATGTTGATATCTTGGCAGTGTAAAAAGCAAATTATGGTTGCAACTTCTACAACTGAAGCTGAATATGTAGCTGCTGCAAGTTGCTATGGACAAGTACTCTAGATTCAAAGCTAATTGCTAGATTATAGGTATAATTTCATGAACACTGTGATTAATATTGACAATAACAGTACTATCTGCATTATTGAAAATCCTGTTCAACAGTCTAAAACAAAACATATAGAGATTAGGCATCATTTTATAAGAGATTGCAACACTAAAAAGTTAATACAAATGGTTAAAATTCATACTGATTTAAATGTTGCAGATCTTCTTACAAACGGTTTTGATGCAGGCAGATTTCAATACTTGGTCTCAAGTATTGGAATGCTGAATCCTTAACTATCTATATCTCTTTATGTTTTTGTAAAAGTTTTGTAAAAGATTAATACTCTTAGTTTTCTCAATTAATACTGCCAAGTATAATTAAAACTGTTAGTTATACTTAAGACTGTTTGTTAAATCAGTTAGTTATAGTTAATGCTGCTAAGAAGAAAATGTTATGGAGTTTGTATATTTGGCTGTGAACTAACATTTACAGGTAAAGTATGTTGAATACAAGATGTTGAATGCTTCACCTTTTTGAAGAAAGATAATGGTCTTGGTTCACAGAGTTTAACTTTTATTCATAGGTTATGCATAAATATGGATCCTCATGAATTCCTACATGTCTATCTAGTCTTTTCTAGTGTGCTTGTGATGAATAGAGGCATGTTGTTACATAGTTATTAAAGATAGAGTTAATGTTGTTCGACTTGAGTTATACTGCTAGGCAGAAAATTACTACTGCCTGGCAAATGTTAATGTTGTTAAGAGGACATGGGCACCAAAGTTGCAACTGTTTCCAATTCTTATCACTTGAGGCATTATTTAAGGGGAGGTTCCTTATTTCTACAACCAAAAAGCATGGAGGAAAGGATGTGTTATATCATAAGTATGTTCTAAATGGGTCAAAACACATCTAGGCATATCAAAAGAGGTCGGGACACCAAGATACCTCAGTCTAGTGGTCTCCCTGATAAAGGTTGGTGATGAGGCTATCCATAAGGAGTTGGGTGACAGAATGGAAAAGGGCTGCCACTACTACTTCTAGCTTAGAAGCAGAGCAGGACAGTGGTAACATCAAATAAGATCTAATCCATGGCAACACTTAATGAATCAACTTCTTAGGGAATTGATTCAGGTAGTGGTCCCAGGTGCCAAGATACCATATTGGGGGATGTGAATGCTCAAACTAGGTTTGAGATTACATCTAAACAGTCCATTGATCCACCTCTCTCAAGAGGTTACACACTTGGAAGTAGGGAGGACAGTATGAAACTTATTGGAATTGATGAAATTTTATACACAACTGTCATATAAAAACAGAAAGAGTGTCTTGGTAAGCCAAAAGAAATGAGAGATTTTGTAAGCTTAAAAATAGAAAGAGAGATGTATGCATAAAAACAGAAATGAGTGATTATGTGAGCAAAAAGAATTGAGAGATGTTGTGAGCATAAAAACAGAAAGAGAGTGTGTGTGAATCAAATTTGATGGTGAAAGTTGCTTATTGGAATGAAAATTGGATGATTACTGGTGTATTCTTTTTAATGCTGCTCAGTTTCTACTTAATGCTGCTAAGCTTAAGTTAATGCTGTTAGGCTTAAATTAGTACTGTTCATATTGGTTTTTGTTGTTAAGCGTATGTTAATGCTGCCAGTTCAAGTTTCTGCTGTTAAGGGTGATTCTATAAATACTTTGATTAAGGGTTTCATTTACTTCTTTATTCGATTTTACATATTCAAATACTCTCCAACCATAAACCCTAATTTAATTTTCATCTTTGATCATCAAATTCATCATTATGACAAGCCCTAAGTTTGCTGAAACACACAATGTGGTCGCGTTCTTAGAAAAACCTAAAGAAAGTGATGGGTTTGCGGATATAATCAATTTCCTGAAAGCAAGTTCTATTTCATATGCTTTAACAGTCAATCCAGTAATTTATACATCTTGCATTGAACAATTTTGGGCAACTGCCAAGGTACAGACAGTTAATGTAGTGCGACAGTTACAAGCCCTAGTTGATAAGAAGAGGGTTATTGTTACGGAGTTAAGCATAAGGAGAGATCTTCACTTGGATGATGCAGAAGGTACTGATTGTCTTCCAACTGCTACTATCTTTAAAGAATTAGCGCGTATGGGGTATGAAAAGCCTTCCCAAAAGCTTACTTTTTATAAAGCCTTTTTCTCTCCATAGTGGAAGTATTACATTCATACTATTACTTAATGCTTAAGTGCTAAATCCACTGCATGGAATGAGTTTAGTAGTTCTATGGCTTCTTTGATCATATGCTTGGCAACTAATCAGAAGTTCAATCTGTCTAAGTATATCTTTGATGCAATGGTGAAACACTTGGATGGAGGAGTCAAATTCTTGCTGTATCCACGTTTTCTCCAAGTTTTCATTAATCAACAATTGGGTAATATGTCAACTCACAAGAAGATTTTTGTTAATCCCTTTCACACAAAGAAAGTTTTTGCCAATATGAAGAGAGCTAGAAAGGATTTCTCTGGGAGAATAACACCTTTATTTGATACCATGATGGTTCAACCTGTTGAAGAAATGGGTGAGGATTCAGATCATCCAACTGATTCCACTCCAATACCCATTATTGATCAACCATCTTCATCTTCCCAACCCAAGAAGGATAAACCATCTAAGAAGGCTCAGAGACAGGAGGCAGAGGTTCCTCAAGATGAGGCAGAGCATGAGGAGAGTGTACCAACACCTTCCAATGATCCACAACCTAGTGGTGAGGATAGCATGCAACTAACAGAGTTGATGGTTTTATGTACCAAATTGCAAACACAGGTTCTTGATTTACAAAAGGCAAAGGATGCTCAAGCTAAGGAGATTGCTGCTTTGAAGAAGAGAATCCAGAGGTTAGAAAGGAGGAAAATATCAAGACCTACAGGTTTGAAAAGACTCAGGAAAGTTGGTATGTCTCAGAGAGTTGAGTCCTCTGAAGACCAGGAGAGTTTGGGTGTTCCTGAAGATGCATCCAAACAGGGGAGGAGTATTGCAGATATTGATGCTGATGTTGAGGTAACTTTAGTTGATGAAACTCAAGATGTTAAGGTGATGCCTGTGGAAGCTAAGGTTGATGGGAAAGATGAACAGAGTACTAAGTCTGATGATAGTATTGCTGGTGAAGCAGTTACTCCTGCTGGTGATGATAATGTTATTCCTACAACAAATGAGGAAATTACTTTGGCTCAGACACTTATGCAGATTAAAGCAGCTAAGCCTAAAGTTGTTACTACTACTGCTACAACAACAACAACTACAAGACCCAAGGATAAAGGGGTGGTTGTTCAGGAGCCAAGTGAGTTCAGAGTTCCACAAGAGATAAAACCTTCAAGTTCTAAAGATAAAGGAAAAGGTATTATGATTGAGCCTGAAGTTCCTTTGAAGAGAAAAGATCAAATTGCTCTTGATGAACAAATTGCAAGAGATATTCAAGCTAAGTTGGATGCTGAATTATTAGAAGAGCAAAAGCTGGCAAGGAAACAAGAAGAAGAAGCCAACATAGCATTGATTGAGTCATGGGAAAATACACAAGCTATGATGGAGGCTGATAGATTGCTGGCTGAGAGACTCCAATCAAAGGAAAGAGAGGAATTGACAGATGAGGAAAAAGCAAAACTGTTTATGGAACTGATGGAGAAAAGAAGAAAGCATTTTGCTGCACTTAGAGCACAAGAAAAGAGAAACAGACCTCCTACCAAGGCACAAAAGAGAACTCAAATGTCTACTTATCTTAAGCACATGGGTGGATATACATACAAACAACTAAAAGGAAAGAGTTTTGATGAAATTCAAAAGTTGTTTGATAAGGAAATGAAGAGAGTAAATACCTTTGTAGCTATGGGTTCTGAGGTACAGGAAAACAAAGAAAAGAAGGAAGAAGGTAGGGAGGAAACAGCTAAAGGTAACAGAAAGAAGATGCTTGGAAGAAAAAGAGCAGTGAAAGAACAGCAGGAAGAATCCTCAAAGAAACAAAAAGTAGAGGAAGAAAAAGAGTCAGAGGAAGTTGAAGAAGATGATGAAGTTGAGCTAAAGAAGATTTTGGTATTATGATGTGAGTTATATCTTAGTACTTGCTAGTTCTAATATTACTATGCTTACTTTTTATTTAGTGTGCTGGTGAAAATATTACAACTGCTAATTACAACTGCTTGAAGTCTTTTCTCTTTCCATAGGATAAGACGGTTAAGAGATAAGATCTGTTTGCGTAAACAAGGATTACCTTGTGAAACGTTTAAGTATTAGATATTTATGTATAAGATTTACACAATGTATTTTTTTAGAAGATTGCGTTTGTGTTTAGAAAAGATTAAGATATCTTAGGAATGTATTGTAAGCTGACTAGGACTCCTTAATCTTTAAAGGGGCTTAGGGCATATTAGTTGATGATTATCAGTTTATGCATTTAGTTTATGGTTGTTCAAAGTGATTAAGAAAAGCTTCAAGGTTGTAAACCCTAGTACTAAGTGAAGAGTACTCGTATTATTGATTTAAAAATATTGGATCATTTGGTTTTATCTTTGTTTCAAGTGTGGGGACCCGAAACTCTGCAAAGTATTTCTTTCTTTGATTCACCATATCTACCATTTTTTTTGCAAAATCTTGTTCAAACAAATATTGTCCCAACACATCTTTTGACAACTCTGCATTTGTTTAGCTTGGATTCTATTAGTATCCAGTCTTCTTTAGTATAAAAATGAGCTTCAAATTGAACTTGAGATTTTATTTTCTTTTGTTGTTCTGTTTAAAGCTTCCTCTTCTGCCATTCTTTTAGCTATCATTTTATCTAATGAATTTGGCTTGCAACTTCTTCATCCAGTTGAGCTGCAAATGTTTAGCCTTTCGAATCCATCTTCCTTTGTCTTATTTATTCTTTAGTTTTGTGCAGTTTAGCTGGTATATCATATTAATCATTGGAGCTTTCCTTCCTTTGACCCCTTTTAATTAGTAGTACAGAATCACTTTAGTATACTATTACTAACTTCTTCAATACCAGTATTAACCTCTTCTTTGCCAGTATTAATTTCTTCTTCAGCATCCAATCTAGTATCAATCTTTTTAGCCATAGACCTTGCTTTTCTCATGTATCTCTTGCCCTTATCAGTTGACTTTTCCTTGCTAACACCCTGAGAAGCAACCTTTGACAATGTTTTAGCTGCCTCCAAGATTGTAGGACTGATTTCTTCTTCTTGAGCCTCCCCTAAAGCTTTTGTAGGAGTAACAAAATCTGTTGACTTTTCTTTCATAGATTCCCTAACCAAAGAAACTAGAGGATCATCATCTATCCGTATTTTCCTCCCCCTAATCTCTGAATTCTTACCTCTGATTCAGAAGATATGAGTAGTTTCTTGGTTTTCCTCTTCAATGCTTTTTCTAGAGATTTCACTTCTTACCAAATTTTGTGCATAGCATTACCTAGTGTCTGTTTGAATTCCTTCAACTATTTCTCCAAACTATTAATCTTGGTTACCAAGGTAGGTACAAGCACCATCAATTCTTTAAGTTGCATACTATCCTTAGCACTTCCTGATGTATTACCTTCAGGGAGAGGTTCTTCATAGGACCTAAGTGGTGAAAGATGAGGTGGAGATTAAGGTAGTGAATGAGGTGGTGAATGAGGTGGTGATTGGAGTGGTGAATGAGGTGGTGATTAGAGTGGTGCATCAGGTGGTGATTGGAGTGGTGAATGAGGTGGTTAGGATGTGGAGGAGATTGGATCAATAGGTGTGTGATAGGGTTCAGCTGGTTGTGCTGAGCCTTCACCTTGATCCACAGATGTCCCTGCCAACATAGCAGGCAGCAATGGTACAATATCCCCTGCTTAACCCCTTTTCATGTTTGCAAAAAGCTTTTTGGTCAAAGTTGAGGCTAAATACTTTCCTTTACATTCGGTATTAATGTCCAAAATAATTTGTAAAAATCTTGGATACATTAAAAAAAATTGTATTACTCTCCAAGTTATGAACCATTCCATCAAAAATCATTTTACAAAAATTATAAACCGTATTACTAGATAGACAGATTAATGCAGTAGAAACAGTACTACCAAATTGATCCCATCCACCAAACTTGGGGCTTAAGCAGTGTATAATATGATGGATAAAAAATTTCCATTGGGGTGAAAAAATCTTTTTCTAAAAAGTTAATTTACCCTCAGTAACATACCCCAATGTAGCTAATCCAGTATATATTTCAGCATCAGATAAATTATGTATTCCTGTTGCATTTGCCAATTGAAATGTACTTCTGATAGATGCCTCAGTAATAGTATACTCTTTAAAGTATATAGATGCTACTAATTGTTGAGTCCCATTAGCAAGTGTTCTGACAGTGGCAGTTTGCTAGAACTGTTTGACTAGGGAGTCATAGATAGCGGGATTATGAGTTAAAGCATACCTTAATGTAGTACCTTTTAGAAAATCCACTGCCTCTACAAAACCCTCACTGTCTATAGGTTTCTTGAGAAAAGCTACCATATTATGTTTATCGTAATACCTTAAATTTGCCATGTTGAATTCTTGATAAATATAAGTGTGTAAGAAACAAGTTTGAGTGCTGGGTTTAGGTCGTAGGTGTGACTAAGTACTGGTAGAGAAGGTTAATTGAGTTAATATGGATGAAGAATAAGTTTGCTTATTAGACCGACTGAA